>JAJQKJ010001908.1:0-64271 GCA_029574335.1 Rana kukunoris | reverse complement strand
CACTTGCCCCCCCCACCCCCATTCCCAAACTCGCTCCCATCCCTTTCCTTCCCCTCCATTCCCATTTCATTTGCCCCCCCCATTCCATTCCTTGCCCCCCAATCCCATTACTCTGCTTCCACCTCCCATTTCCAGCCCCCCCCATTCCAACATTGCCCTCGCTCCCCACATTACCGTGTCCCCCTTGCACCCCGCCCCCACCCATTCGCCCTCATTCCTCCCCCCACAAGCCTTGCCGCCCCACCCCACTTCCCAACACCCTTCCCCCCCACATTCTTGCCCCCCCATTCCCATTTCCTTGTTTTTTTTCCATTTATCTATTATTCCCCATTCCCATTACTCGCTCCCCCTGCTCTCAGGCCCGGTACACAGGATCTCATGGGCCCAGGTTGGAGGACCCCATAGTTGGGGGGGTCGGAGATACTCACTGTTGGGGTTCACATTCTCGCAGAGCTCTGTCTTGGCTTCCCCGTTGGGTCGGTCGCTGGGCTTGTGTGACAAACGCGATGACATGGTGGCCGCCGTCACCACCGCCTTGAAGCTGCGTTTGCGTTTCTGGACATTCAGCTCCGGGTGGAAGATGATGATGTACACCTTGGGCATGTAGAGCATCCCCAGAGCCACCGAGGCACTAAGATTCATGGAGATGGTGAGCGTGGTGGTCTGGATGTAGAGCTGCAAGAGAAGGAAACCGACCAATTAGAGCAACCCAATCCCAACATTCCATCCGAGACTATTCACATCCCACTAGTAAAGGGCTGCATGGATTTACAATCATTGTAAAAGGCCTCAGAATAATAACACACAGACAGTTGGGGGCCCCAGAATAATAACACACAGACAGTTGGGGGCCCCAGAATAATAACACACAGACAGTTGGGGGCCCCAGAATAATAACACACAGACAGTTGGGGGCCCCACATCAATAATATACTGACACTTGGGGCCCCACATTGATGATATACTGACACTCGGGGGCCCCACATTGATGATATACTGACACTCGGGGGCCCCACATTGATGATATACTGACACTCGGGGCCCCACATTGATGATTTACTGACACTTGGGGCCCCTCATTGATGATATACTGACACTCGGGGCCCCTCATTGATGATATATTGA
Source organism: Rana kukunoris (assembly GCA_029574335.1). Lineage (NCBI taxonomy): Eukaryota > Metazoa > Chordata > Amphibia > Anura > Ranidae > Rana > Rana kukunoris. Next base: position 63,146 of record JAJQKJ010001908.1, on the reverse strand, counting down.
CACTCGGGGCCCCTCATTGATGATATACTGACACTTGGGGCCCCTCATTGATGATATACTGACACTCGGGGGCCCCACATTGATGATATACTGACACTCTGGGCCCCTCATTGATGATATACTGACACTCGGGGCCCCTCATTGATGATATACTGACACTCGGGGCTCCACATTGATGATATACTGACACTCGGGGCTCCACATTGATGATATACTGACACTCGGGGCCCCTCATTGATAATATACTGACACTTGGGGCCCCTCATTGATGATATACTGACACTCTGGGCCCCTCATTGATGATATACTGACACTCTGGGCCCCTCATTGATGATATACTGACACTCGGGGCCCCTCATTGATGATATACTGACACTCTGGGCCCCTCATTGATGATATACAGACACTCTGGGCCCCTCATTGATGATATACTGACACTCGGGGCCCCTCATTGATGATATACTGACACTCGGGGCCCCTCATTGATGATATACTGACACACGGGGCCCCTCATTGATGATATACTGACACTCGGGGCCCCTCATTGATAATATACAGACACTCGGGGCCCCTCATTGATGATATACTGACACTCGGGGCCCCTCATTGATGATATACTGACACTCGGGGCCCCTCATTGATGATATACTGACACTCGGGGCCCCTCATTGATGATATACTGACACACGGGGCCCCTCATTGATGATATACTGACACTCGGGGCCCCTCATTGATAATATACAGACACTCGGGGCCCCTCATTGATGATATACTGACACTCGGGGCCCCTCATTGATGATATACTGACACTCGGGGCCCCTCATTGATGATATACTGACACTCGGGGCCCCTCATTGATGATATACTGACACTCGGGGCCCCTCATTGATGATCTGATATAAGAGAGAAAAGCCTGAATGTGAAATAATAAATCTGATGAAATCCATCCCCACCATCAGGGGAGATTATTATCCAATTATCTCAGTGACGTTGTTATGACAGACGTCCCCACATTGTCCGATCATCGATCGGCTGTGCCGTGGGTCCTCCTCCGCCCCTTTAATGGGACAAGCTGTCAATCAAAGTCATGTCAGGAGATAATGATCGTCGCTCCGCCGCTGAGCCGTCCTCATTAATCAGATATTAGAGAAGGATGAAGATCGGCGTGTGATTGGCGGGTGGGGGAAGGGCCATCCTTCCCGCTCATCTCCAGAGGAGTAAATAACGAGCCGTTCTCCCCTCCCCCCAAACGGGGGAAACCTTTTATTCTCACATCAAATATTTGGCGAATCACAACTCTGCACATCTCTTATTATACCCACCCCCCCCAACCAGCCCCCCCCCCAACCACCCCCACAAAACGTCCTTATTCGGAGGTCTAGGCAGCATGAGGAAGAGTTAACCCCTCGTCATGTGTCCCCAGATGGGGATTTCTCCTCACTTCCTGTCCAGGTGACGGATATCAGGCAGAAGAGGAAGTCTTCAACTGACAGCTTTGGAAATCATTTACACCCTTAAATAAAATGACCCCCCCCCCCGATAGATAAAATGACCCCCCCGATAGATAAAATGACCCCCAGATAGATAAAATGACCCCCCCCCCCAGATAGATAAAATGACCCCCCACATAGATAAAAAGACCCCCCCAGATAGATAAAAACACCCCCCCCAGATAGATAAAATGACCCCCCCCCGATAGATAAAATGACCCCCCCTGATAGATAAAATGACCCCCCAGATAGATAAAATGAGCCCCCCCCAGATAGATAAAATGACCCCCAGATAGATAAAATGCCCCCCCCACATAGATAAAATGACCCCCCAGATAGATAAAATGCCCCCCCCCCACATAGATAAAATGACCCCCAGATAGATAAAATGACCCCCCCCAGATAGATAAAATGACCCCCCAGATAGATAAAATGACCCCCCAGATAGATAAAATGCCCCCCCACATAGATAAAATGACCCCCCACATAGATAAAAAGACCCCCCCAGATAGATAAAAACACCCCCCCCTGATAGATAAAATGACCCCCCCGATAGATAAAATGACCCCCCCCCGATAGATAAAATGACCCCCCCGATAGATAAAATGACCCCCCCCTGATAAATAAAATGACCCCCCAGATAGATAAAATGACCCCCCCGATAGATAAAATGACCCCCCAGATAGATAAAATGACCCCCCCCGATAGATAAAATGACCCCCCCGATAGATAAAATGACCCCCCCAGATAGATAAAATGACCCCCCAGATAGATAAAATGCCCCCCCCCCACATAGATAAAATGACCCCCCACATAGATAAAAAGACCCCCCCAGATAGATAAAAACACCCCCCCCAGATAGATAAAATGACCCCCCCGGTAAAAATACTCCTCCCCTCCCCCGGCTTTATTCATTTATAAAGCTTCCTTTGGGATCTATTTCTCTAATAACATTCCTACAGATTTGGTGGAAATTTTACTTTATCTAATTATTGAACTTCTGCGTTTTCCAGAACTCTCTCCTCCAGGAACGTCCCGCGGGAAGAAGAGGATAACACCGATCCCAATACCGGGGGCCCGGGGCCGATACACAGAAATACTCCGATACCCGAAACTGATACCGGAAGTGACATCAGCCTTCTCCTTACCTCCAGCTGGCCGTCCTCTCTAGGGGGCGCCATTTCTGCCACCTCCTTCCCTCCACCAGCTGTCACCTCCGCCCACATGTCTCCCAATGACCCTCCCACCCCCCCCCCCCCAGCGATCACAGCCATTTCCATCCCAAATCTCCCACCCCACAATCCCTATTTCACCCCACCCTCAACTACCCCCTCTACTCCCACCCTCATTTACCCCCTCTGATGTCAGATCTGAGAGAGAAACCCAAATTCACACATGAAAGGGTTAGGCACTCTCATTTACCCCCTCCCACCCCTGACTCACCCCCCCCCTCCCACCCTCACCCACCTCCCTAACATTCCCTGATGAGGTGATCGATTACCACCAATCTAAAGCTCTATTTGTGTGAAAAGAAATGATATAAAATGTCCTCGGGGTACAATGTTGTATGACCGCGCAATTACCAGCTAAAGCTCAGTGCTGAATAGCAACCCCCTCCCTCCCCCGCTACGCAGGGCCGATCCTAGGCAGGGTGCATTGCACCCAGGCGCCTGCAGAGGTGGGGGCGCCAAACATCTAACAGAATCTCTAACAGAATCCCTCTCTGTGTCCTCTTCCTGTATTTTGTTTATTGTTACAGATCATGTGAGGATCCCGGGGTAATGAACACTTCATGGGAGGAGCATCTCTGTGGTTGAGTCGTTGCCATAGAAACATTTGTAAAGGGGAGGAGTTATTAACATGATGACACCCATGTGGGGGCGCCAGAAATATTTCTGCACCCAGGCGCCGGTGACCCTAGGATCGCCCCCCCCTACGTGTCGTCTCTTCATCAGACGTCATTATTAGAGATGAACGGGGTGACGTCATTTTATTTCTCACTCATTATTGTAACAAATATTTCCTCCGTCGTTCTCTGGATTTCTCTCGTGTGACTTTGTATCCCGACACTGAAGGACGAGCCGGACTTTCCTTCTATGGGTGACCTTTATATCTTCTGGAACTCCTCCTAATTGGAACGATCTGGTTCCTCGGTATCTCCTCTCATCTTATAACACCTCGGGCCGGGTTCACACTGTGTTTGAGGGGGGGCAGCAGGGGGTCCGGGGGGTCCCGCTCACCGTTTCATGTCCGACTTTTTAGCTGAACTTGAGCCTGAAATGGAGCCAAAGATGCACAGGACTCTTCTGCCGTGCCGTGGCACCGACTTGGTGTTGGGTCTCATTGTTAACCCTTCACTCTAGGGCTTGGTGTTGGGTCTCATTGTTAACCCTTCACTCTAGAGCTTGGTGTTGGGTCTCATTGTTAACCCTTCACTCTAGAGCTTGGTGTTGGGTCTCATTGTTAACCCCTTCACTCTAGGGCTTGGTGTTGGGTCTCATTGTTAACCCTTCACTCTAAGGCTTGGTGTTGGGTCTCATTGTTAACTCTTCACTCTAGGGCTTGGTGTTGGGTCTCACTATTAACCCTTCACTCTAAGGGCTTGGTGTTGGGTCTCACTATTAACCCTTCACTCTAAGGGCTTGGTGTTGGGTCTCATTGTTAACCCCTGACTCTAGGGCTTGGTGTTGGGTCTCATTGTTAACCCTTCACTCTAGAGCTTGGTGTTGGGTCTCATTGTTAACCCCTTCACTCTAGGGCTTGGTGTTGGGTCTCATTGTTAACCCTTCACTCTAAGGCTTGGTGTTGGGTCTCATTGTTAACTCTTCACTCTAGGGCTTGGTGTTGGGTCTCACTATTAACCCTTCACTCTAAGGGCTTGGTGTTGGGTCTCACTATTAACCCTTCACTCTAAGGGCTTGGTGTTGGGTCTCATTGTTAACCCCTGACTCTAGGGCTTGGTGTTGGGTCTCATTGTTAACCCTTCACTCTAAGGGCTTGGTGTTGGGTCTCATTGTTAACCCTTCACTCTAAGGCTTGGTGTTGGGTCTCATTGTTAACTCTTCACTCTAGGGCTTGGTGTTGGGTCTCACTATTAACCCTTCACTCTAAGGGCTTGGTGTTGGGTCTCATTGTTAACCCTTCACTCTAAGGCTTGGTGTTGGGTCTCATTGTTAACTCTTCACTCTAGGGCTTGGTGTTGGGTCTCATTGTTAACCCTTCACTCTAGAGCTTGGTGTTGGGTCTCACTATTAACCCTTCACTCTAGGTCTTGGTGTTGGGTCTCATTGTTAACCCTTCACTCTAGGGCTTGGTGTTGGGTCTCATTGTTAACCCTTCACTCTAGGGCTTGGTGTTGGGTCTCATTGTTAACCCTTCACTCTAGGGCTTGGTGTTGGGTCTCATTGTTAACCCTTCACTCTAGGGCTTGGTGTTGGGTCTCATTGTTAACCCTTCACTCTAGGGCTTGGTGTTGGGTTCTCATTGTTAACCCTTCACTCTAGGGCTTGGTGTGGGTGGGTCTCATTGTTAACCTTCTCTCACTCTAGGGCTTGGTGTTGGTGGGTCATTGTTAACCCTTCACTCTAGGGCTTGGTGTTGGGTCTCATTGTTAACCCTTACTCTAGGGCTTGGTGTTGGGTCTCATTGTTAACCCTCACTCAGGGCTTGGTGTTGGGTCTAGTTAACCCTTCACTCTAGGCTTGGTGTTGGGTCTCATTGTTAACCCCTTCACTCTAGGGCTTGGTGTTGGGTCTCATTGTTACCTTCACCTAAGGCTTGGTGTTGGGTCACTCATTGTTAAGCTTGGTGTTGGGTCTCATTGTTAACCCCTTCACTCTAGGGCTTGGTGTTGGGTCTCACTATTAACCCTTCTCAGGGCTTGGTGTTGTCTCACTATTACCCTTCACCTAAGGCTTGGTGTTGGGTTCATTGTTAACTCTACTCTAGGGCTTGGTGTTGGGTCTCACTATTAACCCTTCTCAGGGCTTGGTGTTGTCTCACTATTAACCCTTCACTAACCCCTACTCTAGGGCTTGGTGTTGGGTCTCATTGTTAACCCATTGTTAACCCCACTCTAGGGCTTGGTGTTGTCTCATTGTTAACCCCTTCACTCTAAGGTTGTTTGGTCTCATTGTTAAACCCCAACCTAAGGCTTGGTGTTGGGTCACTCATTGTTATTAACTTGGTGTTGGGTCTCATTGTTAACTCTTCACTCTAGGGCTTGGTGTTGGGTCTCACTATTAACCCTTCACTCTAAGGGCTTGGTGTTGGGTCTCATTGTTAACCCTCACTCACTTGGTGTTGGGTCTCAGGCTTGGTGTTGGGTCTCATTGTCTACTTCTTTCACTCTAGGGCTTGGTGTCTCTCACTATTTGGGTCTCATTAACCCTTCTCAGGGCTTGGTGTTGTCTCACTATTAACCCTTCACTCTAGGGCTTGGTGTTGGTCTCACTATTAACCCTTCACTCTAGTCTCATTGTTAACCCTTCACTTGGTAGGGTTGGGTCTCATTGTTAACCCTTCACTCTAGGGCTTGGTGTTGGGTCTCATTGTTAACCCTTCACTCTAGGGCTTGGTGTTGGGTCTCATTGTTAACCCTTCACTCTAGGGCTTGGTGTTGGGTCTCATTGTTAACCCTTCACTCTAGGGCTTGGTGTTGGGTCTCATTGTTAACCCTTCACTCTAGGGCTTGGTGTTGGGTCTCATTGTTAACCCTTACTCTAGGGCTTGGTGTTGGGTCCATTGTTAACCCTCACTCTAGGGCTTGGTGTTGGGTCTCATTGTTAACCCTTCACTCTAGGGCTTGGTGTTGGGTCTCATTGTTAACCCTTCACTCTAGGGCTTGGTGTTGGGTCTCATTGTTAACCCTTCACTCTAGGGCTTGGTGTTGGGTCTCATTGTTAACCCTTCACTCTAGGGCTTGGTGTTGGGTCTCATTGTTAACCCTTCACTCTAGGGCTTGGTGTTGGGTCTCATTGTTAACCCTTCACTCTAGGGCTTGGTGTTGGGTCTCATTGGTAACCCTTCACTCTAAGGCTTGGTGTTGGGTCTCATTGTTAACTCTTCACTCTAGGTCTTGGTGTTGGGTCTCATTGTTAACTCTTCACTCTAAGGCTTGGTGTTGGGTCTCATTGGTAACCCTTCACTCTAAGGCTTGGTGTTGGGTCTCATTGTTAACCCTTCACTCTAAGGCTTGGTGTTGGGTCTCATTGTTAACTCTTCACTCTAGGGCTTGGTGTTGGGTCTCATTGTTAACCCTTCACTCTAGGGTTTGGTGTTGGGTCTCATTGTTAACCCCTGACTCTATGGCTTGGTGTTGGGTCTCATTGTTAACTCTTCACTCTAGGGTTTGGTGTTGGGTCTCATTGTTAACCCCTGACTCTAGGGCTTGGTGTTGGGTCTCATTGTTAACTCTTCACTCTAGGTCTTGGTGTTGGGTCTCATTGTTAACCCTTCACTCTAGGTCTTGGTGTTGGGTCTCATTGTTAACCCTTCACTCTAGGGCTTGGTGTTGGGTCTCATTGTTAACCCTTCACTCTAGGGTTTGGTGTTAGGTCTCATTGTTAACCCTTCACTCTAGGGCTTGGTGTTGGGTCTCATTGTTAACCCTTCACTCTAGGGCTTGGTGCTGGGTCTCATTGTTAACCCTTCACTCCAGGGCTTGGTGTTGGGTCTCATTGTTAACCCTTCACTCTAGGTCTTGGTGTTGGGTCTCATTGTTGGCCACGTATACATTGTAGGGAATATCCGGAACGCGGTTTCGCTTGGGGAAATCTCCTTCCGGTTGGAGTCTGGCAGGCGGTATGAATAGCGGCTCTTATCACCTGAAGTTTATTTCTTCAGAGTTGAGATATTTGTGGCGTTGTTGTACATTTGGCGGCGCGGCGGCGCGGCATCCTTCGCGAAGCATTGTTTGTACAGAGCTCCCCTCCCGGGAATGTGCGGAGACTCTGGTTTTGCTGAATTAAATACAACCTCTAAGCTCCTCTTATCCGCTCTCTACCACAGAATCACAGAAGATTGATTTTATTCTCTGCCGCTCCGGCCGTGTCTTTCCTCCCGGACTGAACAGATATTCCGATAAAACGATATCAAATAAAAACCCTCCACCGGCTCCGGCACTTCCTGAACTGGGACTGCAGACAGATTCTGGGACTATAAAGCTCCTTCCCCATTGTGCAGAATGAGGAGCCCAGAAACAGAACATCACCCAAAAAAACACAAACCGCAGAGCCGGTACAACCCCCGGGGGGGGGGAGAACGCAGAGCCGGTACAACATCCGGGGCGGAGACCGCAGAGCCGGTACAACCCCCGGGGTGGAGACCTCAGAGTCGGTACAACCCCCGGGGGGGGGGAGAACGCAGAGCCGGTACAACATCCGGGGCGGAGACCGCAGAGCCGGTACAACATCTGGGGCGGAGACCGCAGAGCCGGTACAACCCCCGGGGCGGAGACCGCAGAGTCGGTACAACCCCCGGGGGGGGGGGGGAGAACGCAGAGCCGGTACAACATCCGGGGCGGAGACCACAGAGCCGGTACAACCCCCGGGGCGGAGACCGCAGAGTCGGTACAACCCCCGGGGGGGGGGGGAGAACGCAGAGCCGGTACAACATCCGGGGCGGAGACCGCAGAGCCGGTACAACCCGCCGGGGCAGAGAACGCAGAGCCGTGCTGGTTGCTGTGGGCCACGCAGCACTCCTGTTGCTGGTTGCTGTGAGCCGTGCAGCACTCTGCTCTTGGATGTTGTGGGCCGCGCAGTGCTCTGCTCCTGGTTGCTGTGGGCCACGCAACACTCTGCTCTTGGATGTTGTGGGCCGTGCAGCGCTCTGCTCCTGGTTGCTGTGGGCCATGCAGCGCTCTGCTCCTGGTTGCTGTGGGCCGCGCAGCGCTCTGCTCCTGGTTGCTGTGGGCCGCGCAGCGCTCTGCTCCTGGTTGCTGTGGGCCGCGCAGCGCTCTGCTCCTGGTTGCTGTGGGCCGCGCAGTGCTCTGCTCCTGGTTGCTGTGGGCCACGCAGCGCTCTGCTCCTGGTTGCTGCGGGCCGCACAGCGCTCTGCTTCTGGTTGTCGTGGGCCGCGCAACGTTGAACGCGTGTTCTAATGTTCCTCCAAAGGCGGCTTAAACACATGAACACGCACGGTGCGGCTCGGGGAGACGTGTACTGGGAGCGTCCCCTCACCCGCCTCTGATGTAGAATTTATATCAGGAACACTCCGCACATGTCGGTGTCGGGAGGCAAACAATCCGGTTTATTTGTTCATCGGAGAGAAGATGACGAGTGCAGAACGCCGTTCACACCGCGCCCCCCAACATGGGAAATACCAAAGAGGACCTGTCATAGACATAGGGAGGAGGGGGGAGGGGAAGAAATGGGAAGGCACGGGAATGGGAGGAGTGGGAATGGGTTGGGGGGCTGGGAAGAATGGGAAGGCAAGGGAATGGGAAGGGGGGATGGGAAGGCAGGGGAATGGGATGAATGGGGGTTAGGGGGAGGGAAGATGGAGAGATGGGGGTTAGGGGAATGGGAGGATGGGGGGGTTGTGTGGATGGGAGGAGTGGGGATGGGTTGGGGGGCTGGGAAGAATGGGAAGGCAAGGGAATGGGAAGGCAGGTGAATGGGATGAATGGGGGTTAGGGGGGATGGGAAGATGGAGGGATGGGGGTTAGGGGGGATGGGAAGATGGAGGGATGGGGGTTAGGGAGGATGGGAAGATGGAGGGATGGGGTAAGGGGGATGGGGGTTAGGGGGATGGAAGGATGGGGGGGTTGTGTGGATGGGAGGGGGGATGGGGGCATACCGCCGGGGTATTTTGATGTTTTTCTCCGGATCAGAAATAATCGGAATTTTTGGGAATGTCGCGGACGTTTGGCTGAACTTTCTCGCAGTATTTGATTCCCGGCGGTCGGCGGATCTTCTTTCCCGCGGTGGCGCTCAGATCAGGCGGCACTAATTCCCAAACTCTGATAAGATAGAAGAGCGCGGCGGCGGATGAAGAGGACGCCATCAGAGATAAACAAACATCGGCGAGGAGGAACGCCGATCAACAAACCGAAGATAATTACCGGTCATTAAAATCTGTAATCGTCGTCCCCGGCGATGGATCTGATCGCTCGCTGCAGACGGTAAGAAGGAAATTATTATATAGAATTATTTGGTCCGCCCCCGAGACGCACATTCCATGGATACAATGTATCATATGGGGGATCCTCTCCTCACCACAATGTATCATATGGGGGATCCTCTCCTCACCACAATGTATCATATGGGGGATCCTCTCCTCACCACAATGTATCATATGGGGGATCCTCTCCTCACCACAATGTATCATATGGGGGATCCTCTCCTCACCACAATGTATCATACAGGGGATCCTCTCCTCACCACAATGTATCATATGGGGGATCCTCTCCTCACCACAATGTATCACATGGGGGATCCTCTCCTCACCACAATGTATCATATGGGGGATCCTCTCCTCACCACAATGTATCACAAGGGGGATCCTCTCCTCACCACAATGTATCATACAGGGGATCCTCTCCTCACCACAATGTATCACATGGGGGATCCTCTCCTCACCACAATGTATCATATGGGGGATCCTCTCCTCACCACAATGTATTATATGGGGGATCCTCTCCTCACCACAATGTATCATATGGGGGATCCTCTCCTCACCACAATGTATTATATGGGGGATCCTCTCCTCACCACAATGTATCACATGGGGGATCCTCTCCTCACCACAATGTATCATATGGGGGATCCTCTCCTCACCACAATGTATCATATGGGGGATCCTCTCCTCACCACAATGTATCATATGGGGGATCCTCTCCTCACCACAATGTATCATATGGGGGATCCTCTCCTCACCACAATGTATCATATGGGGGATCCTCTCCTCACCACAATGTATCATACAGGGGATCCTCTCCTCACCACAATGTATTATATGGGGGATCCTCTCCTCACCACAATGTATCACATGGGGGATCCTCTCCTCACCACAATGTATCACATGGGGGATCCTCTCCTCACCACAATGTATCACATGGGGGATCCTCTCCTCACCACAATGTATCACATGGGGGATCCTCTCCTCACCACAATGTATCATATGGGGGATCCTCTCCTCACCACAATGTATCACATGGGGGATCCTCTCCTCACCACAATGTATCACAAGGGGGATCCTCTCCTCACCACAATGTATCATATGGGGGATCCTCTCCTCACCACAATGTATCATACAGGGGATCCTCTCCTCACCACAATGTATCATACAGGGGATCCTCTCCTCACCACAATGTATCACATGGGGGATCCTCTCCTCACCACAATGTATCATATGGGGGATCCTCTCCTCACCACAATGTATCACAAGGGGGATCCTCTCCTCACCTCAATGTATCATACAGGGGATCCTCTCCTCACCACAATGTATCACATGGGGGATCCTCTCCTCACCACAATGTATCACATGGGGGATCCTCTCCTCACCACAATGTATCATATGGGGGATCCTCTCCTCACCACAATGTATCATATGGGGGATCCTCTCCTCACCACAATGTATCACAAGGGGGATCCTCTCCTCACCACAATGTATCATATGGGGGATCCTCTCCTCACCACAATGTATCACATGGGGGATCCTCTCCTCACCACAATGTATCATATGGGGGATCCTCTCCTCACCACAATGTATCACATGGGGGATCCTCTCCTCACCACAATGTATCACATGGGGGATCCTCTCCTCACCACAATGTATCATATGGGGGATCCTCTCCTCACCACAATGTATCAGATGGGGATTTGTATCTCCCCTCCTCCTCCATCTATTGATTTCTATAGGGAGGGGGAGGGGATAGAAGAAGTCTGGCGAGTTATTAAAGGGCGCTCAGCGGGGGAGGGGAGCTGTGTGAAAACTCATTTATGGCGGGTCATCTGACAGCGGTGACCTCATATCGGAACGCGCGGCGCTCACAGCGAGACTTCTGTGACTTACACGTCTTCTACAAGACACCGCGACCCCAAAACCAAAGACGGCAAATAAATCCGGATTGTTCCGGCGCTCGGCGGATATTTGTAGGTCTTCACCTCCCCCGACTGATCCTCCTTCATTTGTCACCATCGGTCATGTGACTTCTTCCTCCAGATCTGTCCAGTGTGAGACTTCCTGTAATAAAGACCGCCCACTGCTGCCCTCCCTCCTTGTACAGGGGTACTGGTCTTGTCTCCGCCCCCTCCTATAGTGGGTGGAGCCTGCTGGCCCCTCCCACAGCTCTGTTCTCTGTATGGTTATGTACAGCACAGTGATGATGTCACAGCTACTTTTACAAGGTAATATCTGAGTTTGCAAAGTCATTTAATGCACACAAATCTGATTACTGGGGAAGGGGAGACTGAGGAAACGCTTCCTGCTGCCTGCAGCAGACTGATGACATCATCTCAGCCTAGGCACAGCAAGGAATTTTGAACAGTAATGTTGGATTTATGGGGAATTGTTGGTGTCTCTGTGTACTGTGACCTGTCAGGATATATTCATCCGCAGTACAATGTGATTGGCGCAGTATCTGCATCCCGGATGGCGAATGTACGCCCTGAGCGTCCTCTGAGATCAGAACTGTAACGGAATGGCCCGTGGGACCCAGAGGCTCTTGAAGGATGTGGGGTACGCCTGTGCCAGCTTCACCAATGACTCTTGTGTCTGGGGTCATCCTATGTCCGATAGGGGCGGGGCATAGGATGACTGAGAAATTATGGCCCGGATTCACTTAGAGTAGCGTAAATTGGCCGGCGTAAGCCCGCGTAATTCAAAACAGGAAGGAGGTGGGTGTCATCTATTTAAATTAAGCGTGACCCCATGCTAATGAATAGCCGGTCGAACTGGGCATGCACGCGCATGCTCAGAATCACGTTGCATATACTCCCTAAGAGACGTCAGCGCAATGCCTACGATGTGAACGTAACCTACGCACAGCCCTATTCACGTAGTACTACGTAAATGGCGTATGCGACGTAAAATTCGATGGCGTTGTTCCCTGGCCCATACCTTTGCATTAGCTACGCCTGCTATAGCAGCGGTAACTTTACGCCGGACGTAAGCCTTACGCAAATCGCGTATATGAAGCGGCCGGGCGCATCTACATTCGTGAATCGGCGTATATTACTCATTTGAAGATTTATAATGGGAACGCCGAATGCGTCCAGCGTAACTATGCACCCAAGATACGCCGGCGTAGGCAAGTTTTGGACGTATCTCACTTTGTAAATTCGGCGCAAAGATGCGAGAAACGTTACATTGTATCTCCTCCGAAAATCGCCAAAATATTTCCAATGATTAAAGAGCTTGCACTCTAATGCCCCGAAGATTATAATAAGGCCGTTCATTGATTGTGTATGAAATATCAGACCCAATGCACAGTCTGATCACCGGGGGAGGGGAGACTGAGGAAATGCCATGTCCTGCCTGCAGCAGACTGATGACATCATCTGGACATAGGATGACCCTAGACACCAATGACTCTTGTGTCTAGGGTCATCCTATGTCCATTAGGGGCATAGGATGACTGAGAAATGATCTCGGATTACATAAGATGGGACAGTAATGATAATTCATGTATTGCAGGATATCTTAAAATATTACAGGTGGTTAATTCTGAACTCAACAGGTTAATTAAAAGATGTTAATTGATGTTAATCACCTCCAGCTACCTGGCTGTAGTGATAAAGATTGCTGTGATTGCATTCTATTGTCTTTTGTGCTAATTAAGTCCGGCTTCTGAAGGACCTCTCATTGTGTAATGCTAATGACACTGTATTGTGTGAAAAAGTCTATTGATGATAAGATGTGGAATGTGACTGAGCGCCCTCTAAAGGTCAGACATCTGTGTATTGTGTATCAGGTGAGAATAACTTATCGCAGAGTCAGAACGTCTGGGGAATGAGTTGTAATTAGCTCATCTTAATGTCATTATTTAACGGAATGTGTATTGAAGTTCCTTGTGTCATGTTGTGGGTGGAGATGAGTCATTGTCCATATTCGGTTTTCTAACTGTATATAATAAGCTGAGGTACCAATAAAGTATTCATTCGTTTGGAACCAGAGAACAGAGCTTGTGTCTCGTTATTCCAGGGAATGGAATGGATTGTGTCTGCTGGATTGTGGAATGTCAGAAAAGCTGTCTTTGGGTTTGTGGAATGGAATATCGTAAACGGCGTTAACCCCTGACCGTTACAAGAACTTCCTATGATGGGAGTTCGGATCTCGCTACACGCTACAAGTGGGCACCATTCCCGATCCTGGCAATGACAGAAGACGTCACCGCCAATCGCAACTCAGCTCTGCCCCCCATATATGACATCATTGTTTCACGCCGCCAAGGTGACAAAACGCGTCTCCGTATGAAGGGACCGCCCCACGCAATGTGCGCCGAGGAGGATCCATCACAGAGATACGTCCGCCGCTGTCACGTGATCACCTCCGTCCCCCGCACTGCGCCGAGAAGATCTGCAATCTTCTGATAAACGAGAAACATTACATTGTATCTCCTCCGAAAATCGCCAAAATATTTCCAATGATTAAAGAGCTTGCACTCTAATGCCCCGAAGATTATAATAAGGCCGTTCATTGATTGTGTATGAAATATCAGACCCAATGCACAGTCTGATCACCGGGGGAGGGGAGACTGAGGAAATGCCTTGTCCTGCCTGCAGCAGACTGATGACATCATCTCAGCCCAGGCAGATTCACTGACTGGAGCTCAGGGGTGACCTTATAGTAAACCCCTCCCCCCCATTCAGTCTTAACATCTCCCCCACCCCGGCTCCTCCCCCTGGACTGAAATGTCTTCCTCTGATATTACCGCACACTGTGAGCTTCTCATAACAAGTCAGATAAGAGCCCCGCCCCATTTCCTGGCTGGAGGACGTCCAGCATCATCTATCACTTCCCCCGTCATCTAATACTTTCCTTTGATATAACAGGTAAGTACATTTTATGGTAATATTCATGTATCCATTTTATATTCAACAACAAGGAACAGAAGGACGTCCCCCCCCCCCCCCCCGGGGTTCAAAGAGAAGAGAAAATGTGAAAATAATTGTTATAATTCCCCCGAAAAATCACCAAGTCACATGACCTCAAAGTTTTATTATAATCATATTATTGTTATCAATATTATAATAGTTATTATTATTGTTATTATTATTGTTCTTATTATTGTTATTATTATTATTATTATTATTATTATTATTATTGTTATTTTAATTGTTCTTATTTTTTTATTATTATAATTATCATTATTGTTATTCTTATTTTTATTTGTATTGTTTTTATTATCAATATTATTATTTCAGGTGAATAGAGTCAGTGTGGCTCCTGAGAGAAGTCCTTTCGGCGCTCAGGGCGGATTCTCTCCCGATCGGCGGCGGCGTGCCTCGGTTTTCCCGTCTTGCGATGTAAATTGCTCAATGGAGCGTGGGCGAGGTTTAAGCGGTGACAAAGGAAGGCGCCCCGGGGACAGGAGGGAAACAAATGACGGCAGTTATCCTCGGTTATGGAGACGGGTCGGGAGGGGATCTCCGCCAGGATGTGGGTTCAGAACCTCTCCTGCGCTCCGGAGCCACGAGCCGCCGTCTGGGCCAAAGGGGGCGGCGCCCTGGGAACGCAGCGCTGCGATGGCTGTCAGGAACGGCATTCAGAACTGAAAGATCTTCCTAAGATTTCATCTCCGAAATCCCGATTCTTATTATTTCATTTTTATATTTCATTTCTCCCGAACTTTACAGGTTGTATGAAAAGACACAAGTCCCCCCCCCCTCTGTGTGTGATGAGATGTCAGTGTTACATTGTATCTCTCTGTATGTTGGGGTCCTTCAGGTGATTATCTTATTCTTGAAACCATCGATGCCCCTCCCCCGTTGAGACCACCACCTGTGGAAGGGAATTCCACATCCTTGCTGCTCTTACAGAAAAGAAACCTTTACATAGTTTAAGGTTAAACCTCTTTTCTTCTAATAATAACGAGTGGCCCCGTGTATAATTATTACACTTCCTATTGTGGGGTCACCAGTCCGGTATTTGTGAAATCATCTCCCCTCCCCCGTCTCTTCTCCAGAGAGAATAAGATCAGAGCTCACAACCTTTCCTCATCACTAATATCCTCCATTCCTCCTCCAGACCCTTTATTAGCTTTGTTGTCCTCTGTCCTCTCTCCATTTCCAGTACATCCTTCCTGAGGACTGGAGCTCCTCCCTCCCCCATTGATGAGCCTATCATCTACTAGAACCCCCAGGTCTTTCTCCATCCCAGATCCCCCAGAGCTCCTCCCCCATACCTGAGCTCCTCCCTCCCCCCCATACCTGAGCTCCTCCCTCCCCCTATACCTGAGATCCTCCCTCCCCCATTGCTGAGCCTATCATCTACTAGGACCCCCAGGTCCTTCTCCATCCTAGATCCCCCAGAGCTCCTCCCCCATACCTGAGCTCCTCCCTCCCCCATTGCTGAGCCTATCATCTACTAGGACCCCCAGGTCCTTCTCCATCCTTGATCCCCCAGAGGTTCTCCCCCCCTATACCTGAGCTCCTCCCTCCCCATACCTGAGCTCCTCCCTCCCCATACCTGAGCTCCTCCCTCCATACCTGAGCTCCTCCCTCCCCCATACCTGAGCTCCTCCCTCCCCATACCTGAGCTCCTCCCTCCCCCATTGCTGAGCCCCTCATCTACTAGGAGCCCCAGATCTTTCT
This sequence comes from Rana kukunoris, assembly GCA_029574335.1. Taxonomy (NCBI): domain Eukaryota; kingdom Metazoa; phylum Chordata; class Amphibia; order Anura; family Ranidae; genus Rana; species Rana kukunoris. The sequence goes on along the minus strand of JAJQKJ010001908.1, from coordinate 46,900 downwards.
CCATCCCAGATCCCCCCAGAGGTTCTCCACCATACCTGAGCTCCTTCTCCCCCATACCTGAGCTCCTCCCTCCCCCATACCTGAGCTCCTCCCTCCCTCATACCTGAGCTCCTCCCTCCTCCATTGCTGAGCCCCTCATCTACTAGGACCCCCAGGTCCTTTTCCATCCTAGATCCCCCCAGAGGTTCTCCCCCCAGTGTATAGATTGCATTCATATTTTTGGATAGTCTATGGAGTCTGCCACTAATTCTGACTTTTACCTCCATCAGATCTCACTTTAGCTCCGCCCTTTTATTGAAGGTTACAATTTCTTGGTAAAATTCCCCACATTGGGACATCGCGGTGACGGGGCCCTTTAAATGGAACGCCTTTCCTGCGCAGCATTTCTCTCACGTATCGCCAGTTCAGCCTTTTTTTTTATGATCCGAATTTCTTTAAATCAGTTTCCGTAGATTTATTATTTTTCTCACCAAACCGCGTTTGGGACGTTTATCCCCGAACACAAACGCATTGAAATTCCGCGAACAGAAAGCTCAGCAGTTTCTATGTAAATCAGCGGAACCTTCCGGAACAAAGTCTTCAAACAGAAGTAAGTTGTGGGAAGTGAATTCACCTGAAAGGCGGAATTCTTATCGCGCCGTTCCATTACACGCCACCTGACGCTACACAGGAAACCGCGCCGGCTCTTTGATAACAGAATTAATTAAAGTGTTTGTTTGGCAAAGAGGAAACCATTTTCCACGCTCGGCAATCCACAGGCCGCTCATCACAGCGACTCTTTATGTTTCCAATTTTGTTAAATCAGCTTCCAAATTGAAACAATGTTTCTTTACACACGAGAAGGGAAATTCTTCATAAAGATCTGATCGTGGATGGCTCCTCCCCGGTGTCTGATCGTGGATGGCTCCTCCCCGGTGTCTTACTGTGGATGGCTCCTTCCTGGTGTCTGATCGTGGATGGCTCCTCCCCGGTGTCTGATCGTGGATGGCTCCTCCCCGGTGTCTGATCGTGGATGGCTCCTTCCCGGTGTCTGATCGTGGATGGCTCCTCCCCGGTGTCTGATCGTGGATGGCTCCTCCCCGGTGTCTTACTGTGGATGGCTCCTTCCTGGTGTCTGATCGTGGATGGCTCCTCCCCGGTGTCTGATCGTGGATGGCTCCTTCCTGGTGTCTGATCGTGGATGGCTCCTCCCCGGTGTCTGATCGTGGATGGCTCCTCCCCAGTGTCTGATCGTGGATGGCTCCTCCCCGGTGTCTGATCATGGATGGCTCCTCCCCGGTGTCTTACTGTGGATGGCTCCTTCCTGGTGTCTGATCGTGGATGGCTCCTCCCCGGTGTCTTACTGTGGATGGCTCCTTCCTGGTGTCTGATCGTGGATGGCTCCTTCCCGGTGTCTGATCGTGGATAGCTCCTCCCCGGTGTCTTACTGTGGATGGCTCCATCCCGGTGTCTGATCGTGGATAGCTCCTCCCCGGTGTCTTACTGTGGATGGCTCCTCCCCGGTGTCCTCCTGTGGATGGCTCCTCCCCGGTGTCTGATCGTGGATGGCTCCTCCCCGGTGTCTTACTGTGGATGGCTCCTTCCTGGTGTCTGATCGTGGATGGCTCCTTCCCCGGTGTCTTACTGTGGATGGCTCCTTCCTGGTGTCTGATCGTGGATGGCTCCTCCCCGGTGTCTTACTGTGGATGGCTCCTTCCTGGTGTCTGATCGTGGATGGCTCCTTCCCGGTGTCTGATCGTGGATGGCTCCTCCCCGGTGTCTGATCGTGGATGGCTCCTCCCCGGTGTCTTACTGTGGATGGCTCCTTCCTGGTGTCTGATCGTGGATGGCTCCTTCCCGGTGTCTGATCGTGGATAGCTCCTCCCCGGTGTCTTACTGTGGATGGCTCCATCCCGGTGTCTGATCGTGGATAGCTCCTCCCCGGTGTCTTACTGTGGATGGCTCCTCCCCGGTGTCCTCCTGTGGATGGCTCCTTCCCGGTGTCTGATCGTGGATGGCTCCTTCCCGGTGTCTGATCGTGGATGGCTCCTCCCCGGTGTCTGATCGTGGATGGCTTCTCCCCAGTGTCTTACTGTGGATGGCTCCTTCCTGGTGTCTGATCGTGGATGGCTCCTTCCCGGTGTCTTACTGTGGATGGCTCCTTCCTGGTGTCTGATCGTGGATGGCTCCTCCCCGGTGTCTTACTGTGGATGGCTCCTTCCTGGTGTCTGATCGTGGATGGCTCCTTCCCGGTGTCTGATCGTGGATGGCTCCTCCCCGGTGTCTTACTGTGGATGGCTCCTTCCTGGTGTCTGATCGTGGATGGCTCCTCCCCGGTGTCTTACTGTGGATGGCTCCTTCCTGGTGTCTGATCGTGGATGGCTCCTTCCCGGTGTCTGATCGTGGATAGCTCCTCCCCGGTGTCTTACTGTGGATGGCTCCTTCCCGGTGTCTAATCGTTGATGGCTCCTTCCCGGTGTCTGATGGTGGATGGCTCCTTCCCGGTGTCTGATCATGGATGGCTCCTTAACGGTGTCTTACTGTGGATGGATCCTTCCTGGTGTCTTACTGTGGTTGGCTCCTTCCCGGTGTCTTACTGTGGATGGCTCCTCCCCGGTGTCTTACTGTGGATGGCTCCTTCCCGGTGTCTGATCGTGGATGGCTCCTTCCCGGTGTCTGATCGTGGATGGCTCCTTCCCAGTGTCTGATCGTGGATGGCTCCTTCCCGGTGTCTGATCGTGGATGGCTCCTTCCCAGTGTCTAATCGTTGATGGCTCCTTCCCGGTGTCTGATCGTGGGTGGCTCCTTCCCGGTGTCTGATTGTGGATGGCTCCTTCCTGGTGTCTGATCGTAGATGGCTCCTTCCCGGTGTCTGATCGTGGATGGCTCCTTCCTGGTGTCTGATCGTGGATGGCTCCTTCCCGGTGTCTGATCGTGGATGGCTCCTTCCTGGTGTCTGATCGTAGATGGCTCCTTAACGGTGTCTGATCGTGGATGGCTCCTTCCCGGTGTCTGGTCATGGATGGGTTCTTCCTGGTGTCTGATCGTGGATGGCTCCTTCCCAGTGTTTGATCGCGGATGGCTCCTCCCCGGTGTCTTACTGTGGATGGCTCCTTCCCGGTTTCTGATCGTGGATTGGTTCTTCCCGTGGCTGATAATGGATGGCTCCTTCCCAGGGTCTGGTCGTGGATGGCTCCTTCCCGGTGTCTGATCGTGGATGGCTCCTTCCCAGGGTCTGGTCGTGGATGGCTCCTTTCCCGGTGTCTGATCGTGGATGGCTCCTTCCCAGTGTCTGATCGTGGATGGCTCCTTCCCGGTGTCTGATCATGGATTGGTTCTTCCCGTGGCTGATAATGGATGGCTCCTTCCTGGTGTCTGATCGTGGATGGCTCTTTCCCGGTGTCTAATCGTTGATGGCTCTTTCCTGGTGTCTGATCGTGGATGGCTCCTTCCCGGTGTCTGGTCATGGATGGGTTCTTCCTGGTGTCTGATCGTGGATGGCTCCTTTCTGGTGTCTGATCGTGGATGGCTCCTTCCTGGTGTCTGATCGTGGATGGCTCTTTCCCGATGTCTAATCGTTGATGGCTCTTTCCCGGTGTCTGATCGTGGATGGCTCCTTCCTGGTGTCTGATCGTGGATGGCTCCTTCCTGGTGTCTGATCGTGGATGGCTCCTTCCTGGTGTCTGATCGTGGATGGCTCCTCCACGGTGTCTTACTGTGGATGGCTCCTTCCCGGTTTCTGATCGTGGATTGGTTCTTCCCGTGGCTGATAATGGATGGCTCCTTCCCGGTGTCTGATGGTGGATGGCTCCTTCCCAGGGTCTGGTCGTGGATGGCTCCTTCCCGGTGTCTGATCGTGGATGGCTCCTTCCCGGTGTCTGATTGTGGATGGCTCCTTCCCAGTGTCTGATCGTGGATGGCTCCTTCCCGGTGTCTGATCGTATGGCTCCTTCCCGGTTTCTGATCGTGGATGGCTCCTTCCCGGTGTCTGATCGTGGATGGCTCCTTCCCGGTGTCTGATTGTGGATGGCTCCTTCCCGGTGTGGATGGCTCCTTCCCGGTGTCTGATCGTGGATGGCTCCTTCCTGGTGTCTGATCGTGGATGGCTCCTTCCGGTGTCTGATCGTGGATGGCTCCTTCCTGGTGTCTGATCGTGGATGGCTCCTTCCTGGTGTCTGATCGTGGATGGCTCCTTCCCGGTGTCTGATTGTGGATGGCTCCTTCCTGGTGTCTGATCGTGGATGGCTCCTTCCCGGTGTCTGATCGTGGATGGCTCCTTCCCGGTGTCTGATTGTGGATGGCTCCTTCCCGGTGTCTGATCGTGGATGGCTCCTTCCCGGTGTCTGATCGTGGATGGCTCCTTCCTGGTGTCTGATCGTGGATGGCTCCTTCCCGGTGTCTGATCGTGGATGGCTCCTTCCTGGTGTCTGATCGTGGATGGCTCCTTCCTGGTGTCTGATCGTGGATGGCTCCTTCCCGGTGTCTGATTGTGGATGGCTCCTTCCTGGTGTCTGATCGTGGATGGCTCCTTCCCGGTGTCTGATCGTGGATGGCTCCTTCCCGGTGTCTGATCGTGGATGGCTCCTTCCCGGTGTCTGATCGTGGATGGCTCCTTCCCGGTGTCTGATTGTGGATGGCTCCTTCCTGGTGTCTGATCGTGGATGGCTCCTTCCCGGTGTCTGATCGTGGATGGCTCCTTCCCGGTGTCTGATCGTGGATGGCTCCTTCCCGGTGTCTGATCGTGGATGTAACTTCTGTCCCGTGTCACATGACCGCACAATTACAAGGGAAAGTACCGCAGTGCTGAATAGTAAAACATGCCCTGGTCATGAGGGGGGTAAATCTTCCGGAGGAGAAACGGGTAACACACCAGCGTTGGCCTCAATACAACGCACATGAATGTTAGTGAACCCCCCAGTATGAGGGGGAGGGGATCATCCTCTATATAGAAGTCTTTTATCTTCATCTCTTGGCGGAATGAGTCATCGGATTATTTCCCGAGACGGAACGCGTCAGGGGATCGGCTGACAAGAGATCCCGATAACGACGCATTTCACTCCATTCAGGGAAAGAGCCCTTTATATTTATATAGATTCCACCATGGTGGGGGAGGGGTCACCATCAATCACTATCTGTATATAGTATATACCTCTCTGTATTGTGTAGTATATAGTATATACCCCTCTGTATTGTGTAGTATATAGTATATACCTCTCTGTATTGTGTAGTATATAATATATACCTCTCTGTATAGTATATAGTATATACCTCTCTGTATTGTATAGTATATAGTATATACCTTTCTGTATTGTATATAGTATATACCTCTCTGTATTGTATAGTATATAGTATATACCTCTCTGTATTGTGTAGTATATAATATATACCTCTCTGTATAGTATATAGTATATAGTATATACCTCTCTGTATAGTATATAGTATATAGTATATACCTCTCTGTATAGTATATAGTATATAGTATATACCTCTCTGTATAGTATATAGTATATACCTCTCTGTATTGTGTAGTATATAGTATATACCTCTCTGTATTGTATAGTATATAGTATATACCTCTCTGTATTGTATAGTATATAGTATATACCTCTCTGTATTGTATAGTATATAGTATATACCTCTCTGTATAGTATATAGTATATAGTATATACCTCTCTGTATTGTGTAGTATATAGTATATACCTCTCTGTTTAGTATATAGTATATAGTATATACCTCTCTGTATAGTATATAGTATATAGTATATACCTCTCTGTATTGTGTAGTATATAGTATATACCTCTCTGTATTGTGTAGTATATAGTATATACCTCTCTGTATTGTGTAGTATATAGTATATACCTCTCTGTATTGTATAGTATATAGTATATACCTCTCTGTATTGTATAGTATATAGTATATACCTCTCTGTATTGTATAGTATATAGTATATACCTCTCTGTATTGTTAGTATATAGTATATACCTCTCTGTATTGTATAGTATATAGTATATAGTATATAGTATATACCTCTCTGTATAGTATATAGTATATAGTATATACCTCTCTGTATTGTGTATATAGTATATAGTATATACCTCTCTAGTATATACCTCTCTGTATAGTATATAGTATATAGTATATACCTCTCTGTATAGTATATAGTATATAGTATATACCTCTCTGTATTGTATAGTATATAGTATATACCTCTCTGTATTGTGTAGTATATAGTATATACCTCTCTGTATTGTATAGTATATAGTATATACCTCTCTGTATTGTGTAGTATATAGTATATACCTCTCTGTATTGTATATAGTATATACCTCTCTGTATTGTATAGTATATAGTATATACCTCTCTGTATTGTATAGTATATAGTATATACCTCTCTGTATTGTATATAGTATATACCTCTCTGTATTGTATAGTATATAGTATATACCTCTCTGTATAGTATATAGTATATAGTATATACCTCTCTGTATAGTATATAGTATATAGTATATACCTCTCTGTATTGTATAGTATATAGTATATACCTCTCTGTATTGTATATAGTATATACCTCTCTGTATTGTATAGTATATAGTATATACCTCTCTGTATTGTATAGTATATAGTATATACCTCTCTGTATTGTATAGTATATAGTATATACCTCTCTGTATTGTATAGTATATAGTATATACCTCTCTGTATTGTGTAGTATATAGTATATACCTCTCTGTATTGTGTAGTATATAGTATATACCTCTCTGTATTGTATATAGTATATAGTATATACCTCTCTGTATAGTATATAGTATATAGTATATACCTCTCTGTATTGTGTAGTATATAGTATATACCTCTCTGTATTGTATAGTATATAGTATATACCTCTCTGTATAGTATATAGTATATAGTATATACCTCTCTGTATAGTATATAGTATATAGTATATACCTCTCTGTATTGTGTAGTATATAGTATATACCTCTCTGTATTGTATAGTATATAGTATATACCTCTCTGTATTGTATATAGTATATAGTATATACCTCTCTGTATAGTATATAGTATATAGTATATACCTCTCTGTATTGTATAGTATATAGTATATACCTCTCTGTATTGTATAGTATATAGTATATACCTCTCTGTATTGTATAGTATATAGTATATACCTCTCACACTGCGAAACGCGATGCAGAGGTCAATAAACACAGCATAAAGGGACAGATCGCGGCAAAGTGACAATATCAGAGCGTCCGGTCCAATCACCGGCACCCGGAACTTCCCGGGGAAAGGAAAGAATCGGCTCTTTGAAAATGTGATTTCTTTTTCCTGTGAAGTCCATCATGCTGAGTAACGAGCCCCCCCGCCACGTATTTATCACAGGACTCCCCCGGTCTTCATCTCCAATCCAATTCCCATCCCCCCACAGATATCCGACAACGCAGCTAGCAAAGAGAAAACCTTCACTTGTCTGGGGGGGTGGGGGAGGGGTAGCATCCTTAGGTCTCTCTGCATTGCTCTTGTCTCGGGAGAGCCGACAAGAGGAATGCAGAGGAATGTGAGGAGGGGGGGGCTCCTGTAAGAGATGTGCAAATTCCTGGATGCCTCATAAAATACTCTTATGCCCCCCCCCCCCCCCCACACACCATCAGATTTTCCATCGGAATTCCATTCAAGCTTGGCTTGCGTACACGCGGTCACACAAATGTTCTCTGAACTTTTGACCGCCAAGAACGCCGTGACGTACAAAACTACGACAAGCCAAGAAAAATAAGTCCAATGCTTCCGAGCATGCGTCAATCTTTTGTTGGCGGAAATTCCGACAGCAAAAGTCTGATGGAGCCGACACACAAAATCTCTCATCGGACTTTTGCTGGAGGAGAATCCAATGGTGTGTCCGGGGGATTGGATCTCATTCTCATGGAGTCCATATCGGCTCCCCGGAGATCATGCGCCATGCTAGCGGCTCGGAGTGATATCTCTGCGTTGGAAGGCCGGAGGCCTCGCTGGGATTGGATCTCATTCTCGGATAGATCATGCGCCATGCTAGCGGCTCGGAGTGATATCTCTGCGTTGGAGGCCGGAGGCCTCGCTGGGATTGGATCTCATTCTCATGGAATCCATATCGGCTCCGGAGATCATGCGCCATGCTAGCGGCTCGGGGTGATATCTCTGCGTTGGAGGGCCGGAGGCCTCGCTGGGATTGGATCTCATTCTCATGGAATCCATATCGGCTCCCCGGAGTCATGCGCCATGCTAGCGGCTCGGGAGTGATATCTCTGCGTTGGAGGGCCGGAGGCCTCGCTGGGATTGGATCTCATTCTCATGGAATCCATATCGGCTCCCCGGAGATGCGCCATGCTAGCGGCTCATATGGAGCCGGAGGCCTCGCTGGGATTGGATCTCATTCTCATGGAATCCATATCGGCTCCCCGGAGATCATGCGCCATGCTAGCGGCTCGGAGTGATATCTCTGCGTTGGAAGGCCGGAGGCCTCGCTGGGATTGGATCTCATTCTCATGGAATCCATATCGGCTCCCCGGGGGTCATGCGCCATGCTAGCGGCTCGGAGGGCCGGAGGCCTCGCTGGGATTGGATCTCATTCTCATGGAATCCATATCGGCTCCCCGGAGATCATGCGCCATGCTAGCGCCTCGGAGTGATATCTCTGCGTTGGAGGGCCGGAGGCCTCGCTGGGATTGGATCTCATTCTCATGGAATCCATATCGGCTCCCCGGAGATCATGCGCCATGCTAGCGGCTCGGGAGTGATATCTCTGCGTTGGAGGGCCGGAGGCCTCGCTGGGATTGGATCTCATTCTCATGGAATCCATATCGGCTCCCCGGAGATCATGCGCCATGCTAGCGGCTCGGAGTGATATCTCTGCGTTGGAAGGCCGGAGGCCTCGCTGGGATTGGATCTCATTCTCATGGAATCCATATCGGCTCCCCGGAGATCATGCGCCATGCTAGCGGCTCGGAGTGATATCTCTGCGTTGGAAGGTCGGAGGCCTCGCTGGGATTGGATCTCATTCTCATGGAATCCATATCGGCTCCCCGGAGATCATGCGCCATGCTAGCGGCTCGGAGTGATATCTCTGCGTTGGAGGGCCGGAGGCCTCGCTGGGATTGGATCTCATTCTCATGGAATCCATATCGGCTCCCCGGAGATCATGCGCCATGCTAGCGGCCTCGGAGTGATATCTCTGCGTTGGAAGGGCCGGAGGCCTCGCTGGGATTGGATCTCATTCTCATGGAATCCATATCGGCTCCCCGGAGATCATGCGCCATGCTAGCGGCTCGGAGTGATATCTCTGCGTTGGAAGGCCGGAGGCCTCGCTGGGATTGGATCTCATTCTCATGGAATCCATATCGGCTCCCCGGAGATCATGCGCCATGCTAGCGGCTCGGAGTGATATCTCTGCGTTGGAGGGCCGGAGGCCTCGCTGGGATTGGATCTCATTCTCATGGAATCCATATCGGCTCCCCGGAGATCATGCGCCATGCTAGCGGCTCGGAGTGATATCTCTGCGTTGGAGGGCCCGAGGCCTCGCTGGGATTGGATCTCATTCTCATGGAATCCATATCGGCTCCCCGGAGATCATGCGCCATGCTAGCGGCTCGGAGTGATATCTCTGCGTTGGAGGGCCGGAGGCCTCGCTGGGATTGGATCTCATTCTCATGGAATCCATATCGGCTCCCCGGAGATCATGCGCCATGCTAGCGGCTCGGAGTGATATCTCTGCGTTGGGGGCCCGGAGGCCTCGCTGGGATTGGATCTCATTCTCATGGAATCCATATCGGCTCCCCGGAGATCATGCGCCATGCTAGCGGCTCGGAGTGATATCTCTGCGTTGGAGGGCCCGAGGCCTCGCTGGGATTGGATCTCATTCTCATGGAATCCATATCGGCTCCCCGGAGATCATGCGCCATGCTAGCGGCTCGGAGTGATATCTCTGCGTTGGAGGGCCCGAGGCCTCGCTGGGATTGGATCTCATTCTCATGGAATCCATATCGGCTCCCCGGAGATCATGCGCCATGCTAGCGGCTCGGAGTGATATCTCTGCGTTGGAGGGCCCGAGGCCTCGCTGGGATTGGATCTCATTCTCATGGAATCCATATCGGCTCCCCGGAGATCATGCGCCATGCTAGCGGCTCGGGGTGATATCTCTGCGTTGGAGGGCCCGAGGCCTCGCTGGGATTGGATCTCATTCTCATGGAATCCATATCGGCTCCCCGGAGATCATGCGCCATGCTAGCGGCTCGGGGTGATATCTCTGCGTTGGAGGGCCCGAGGCCTCGCTGGGATTGGATCTCATTCTCATGGAATCCATATCGGCTCCCCGGAGATCATGCGCCATGCTAGCGGCTCGGGGTGATATCTCTGCGTTGGAGGGCCCGAGGCCTCGCTGGGATTGGATCTCATTCTCATGGAATCCATATCGGCTCCCCGGGGGTCATGCGCCATGCTAGCGGCTCGGGGTGATATCTCTGCGTTGGAGGGCCCGAGGCCTCGCTGGGATTGGATCTCATTCTCATGGAATCCATATCGGCTCCCGGGGGTCATGCGTCGGGGTGATATGCTAGCGGCTCGGATTGGATCTCATTCTCATGATATCTCTGCGTAGCGGCTGGATCTCTGCGTTGGGGCCCGAGGCCTCGCTGGGATTGGATCTCATTCTCATGGAATCCATATCGGCTCCCGGGGGTCATGCGCCATGCTAGCGGCTCGGGGTGATATCTCTGCGTTGGAGGGCCCGAGGCCTCGCTGGGATTGGATCTCATTCTCATGGAATCCATATCGGCTCCCCGGGGGTCATGCGTCATGCTAGCGGCTCGGAGTGATATCTCTGCGTTGGAGGGCCCGAGGCCTCGCTGGGATTGGATCTCATTCTCATGGAATCCATATCGGCTCCCCGGGGGTCATGCGCCATGCTAGCGGCTCGGAGTGATATCTCTGCGTTGGAGGGCCCGAGGCCTCGCTGGGATTGGATCTCATTCTCATGGAATCCATATCGGCTCCCCGGAGATCATGCGCCATGCTAGCGGCTCGGAGTGATATCTCTGCGTTGGAAGGTTGGAGGCCTCGCTGGGATTGGATCTCATTCTCATGGAATCCATATCGGCTCCCCGGAGATCATGCGCCATGCTAGCGGCTCGGGGTGATATCTCTGCGTTGGAGGGCCGGAGGCCTCGCTGGGATTGGATCTCATTCTCATGGAATCCATATCGGCTCCCCGGAGATCATGCGCCATGCTAGCGGCTCGGAGTGATATCTCTGCGTTGGAAGGCCGGGGGCCTCGCTGGGATTGGATCTCATTCTCATGGAATCCATATCGGCTCCCGGAGATCATGCGCCATGCTAGCGGCTCGGAGTGATATCTCTGCGTTGGAAGGCCGGGGGCCTCGCTGGGATTGGATCTCATTCTCATGGAATCCATATCGGCTCCCCGGAGATCATGCGCCATGCTAGCGGCTCGGAGTGATATCTCTGCGTTGGAAGGCCGGGGGCCTCGCTGGGATTGGATCTCATTCTCATGGAATCCATATCGGCTCCCCGGAGATCATGCGCCATGCTAGCGGCTCGGAGTGATATCTCTGCGTTGGAAGGTTGGAGGCCTCGCTGGGATTGGACGGATTAATAATGATAACTTGTGTGACAAACGCCGGAGAATCTCTCAGGACCAGATAATTGGAGTTGACATTTCATTAGACAATTAGGAAGAACATGACAAGTGATGGAGGACGAGGTCTCCAGATATTTCCACATGTCCGCCTGGCCGAGTGCACCGCCCCCTGAGCAGAGCGTGAGCTTCTAGGCCAAGGTTGCTGGAGAACTTAAGGGAGAACTCCAACCAAACTAGGAAAAATGGAACTCATCACATGACACCAATAGAGCCCAACTCCAGCCAAAGGCCTTTCCTGCTTAGCTTTGATCGATTGGGGGATGGGCAGGGCCCCGTCAGGTTTTATGAGATGAAGGAGATGAAGGAGAGCCAGCTCTGCAGTCCAGAACATTCAACACATTTCAGGGTTCAAAAAGTCCCCCTTCATCAGGGCTCAGAGGTGTTCAACTTGAGGCGATCTAAACACTTACAGCCGGATTCACGTAGCACTTACGCCGACATATCTCGAGATACACAGCGTAAGTACAAATGTGCGCCGTCATATCTGTGCGCCGGACCCGTAGAACTAAGATACGCCTAAAAACAGACTTCATCTGACCGACGTAACTTGCCTACGCCGGCGTAGAGTGGGCGTATAGTTACGCTGGACGCATGTGGCGCTCCCATTGGTTTTCGATGCAAATATGCAAATGAGGGAGATACGCCAATTCAAAAACGTACTTGCGCCGGCACATGTTTTAAGCGATTTGTGTAAGTTTTACATTCGGCGTAAAGTCATTCCCCATAGATGAGGCGCAACCCATGCAAAGGTATGGAGCAGGGAACGGACGCCATCACATTTTACGTAGTACGTGAATAGGGCTGGGCGTAGGTTACATTCACATCATAGGCAATTATTTCAACGTGACTGTGAGCATGCGCACTGGGATGCGTCCAAGGTACGACGCATGCGCAGTTCATTTTAAGTACTTGTCTGAAGCTCAGCCCATCATTTGCATGGGGTCACGCTTCATTTAAATGTATCACGCCCACTTCCACCTACTTTGACTTACGATGACTTACGCCTAGGAATTTACGCTACGCCGGCGCAGAGTTGGGAGCATTTGCTTTGTGAATTCCATGCTTCCCTCTCCGCGTTGCGCCAGAGTAGCGTAAAGTAGATACACTATGGCGGCATAAATATGCGCCGATGTACATGAATCTACCCCTTAGTATTATTTATCCAGAGAAAATTCCTTAAAGCCGTAATGAAGACTCCCCTCCATCCAATACCTCTGAGCCCTGATGAAGACCCCTCCATCCAATACCTCTGAGCCCTGATGAAGACCCCTCCATCCAATACCTCTGAGCCCTGATGAAGACCCCTCCATCCAATACCTCTGAGCCCTGATGAAGACTCCCCTCCATCCAATACCTCTGAGCCCTGATGAAGACCCCTCCATCCATCACCTCTGAGCCCTGATGAAGACCCCTCCATCCATCACCTCTGAGCCCTGATGAAGACCCCTCCATCCATTACCTCTGAGCCCTGATGAAGACTCCCCTCCATCCATCACCTCTGAGCCCTGATGAAGACTCCCCTCCATCCATCACCTCTGAGCCCTGATGAAGACTCCCCTCCATCCATCACCTCTGAGCCCTGATGAAGACCCCTCCATCCATCACCTCTGAGCCCTGATGAAGACCCCTCCATCCATCACCTCTGAGCCCTGATGAAGACCCCCCTCCATTCATCACCTCTGAGCCCTGATATAGACTCCCCTCCATCCAATACCTCTGAGCCCTGATGAAGACTCCCCTCAATCCATCACCTCTGAGCCCTGATGAAGACTCCTCCATCCATCACCTCTGAGCCCTGATGAAGACCCCTCCATCCATTACCTCTGAGCCCTGATGAAGACCCCTCCATCCATCACCTCTGAGCCCTGATATAGACTCCCCTCCATCTATCACCTCTGAGCCCTGATGAAGACTCCCCTCCATCCATCACCTCTGAGCCCTGATGAAGACTCCTCCATCCATCACCTCTGAGCCCTGATGAAGACCCCTCCATCCATTACCTCTGAGCCCTGATGAAGACCCCTCCATCCATCACCTCTGAGCCCTGATATAGACTCCCCTCCATTTATCACCTCTGAGCCCTGATGAAGACTCCCCTCCATCCATCGCCTCTGAGCCCTGATGAAGACTCCCCTCCATCCAATACCTCTGAGCCCTGATGAAGACCCCCCTCCATTCATCACCTCTGAGCCCTGATGAAGACTCCCCTCCATCCATCACCTCTGAGCCCTGATATAGACTCCCCTCCATCCATCACCTCTGAGCCCTGATGAAGACTCCCCTCCATCCATCACCTCTGAGCCCTGATATAGACTCCCCTCCATCCATCACCTCTGAGCCCTGATGAAGACCCCCCTCCATTCATCACCTCTGAGCCCTGATGAAGACTCCCCTCCATCCATCACCTCTGAGCCCTGATATAGACTCCCCTCCATCCATCACCTCTGAGCCCTGATGAAGACTCCCCTCCATCCATCACCTCTGAGCCCTGATATAGACTCCCCTCCATCCATCACCTCTGAGCCCTGATGAAGACTCCCCTCCATCCATCACCTCTGAGCCCTGATGAAGACCCCCCTCCATTCATCACCTCTGAGCCCTGATGAAGACTCCCCTCCATCCATCACCTCTGAGCCCTGATGAAGACTCCCCTCCATCCATCACCTCTGAGCCCTGATGAAGACCCCTCCATCCAATACCTCTGAGCCCTGATGAAGACTCCCCTCCATCCATCACCTCTGAGCCCTGATGAAGACTCCCCTCCATCCATCACCTCTGAGCCCTGATGAAGACTCCCCTCCATCCATCACCTCTGAGCCCTGATGAAGACTCCCCTCCATCCATCACCTCTGAGCCCTGATGAAGACTCCCCTCCATCCAATACCTCTGAGCCCTGATGAAGACCCCTCCATCCATCACCTCTGAGCCCTGATGAAGACTCCCCTCCATCCATCACCTCTGAGCCCGAGCTTCTATGACATGGGGGAGCCAGAGCTGCGGAATCACGTGACTGGACTGGAAGGGTCTGTAAGACAGGTAAGTATAGAGATCTTTTTAGGCGGGATAGGTAGCAGGAGGGGGAGGGAACGATTAGTGTTAGGCCCGTACACACGGTCAGACTTTTTGCCAACAAACTTCAAAATCTGCAAGTTTTCAAATTTGTCCGACCATGTGTACAGCGAGCCATCGGCAAACACGCATGCTCAGAACCATTGATAAAATCAACCAACAATAGCAGAAGTTTACCAAAGGGTGGCGGTAAAGAGCAAAAAAAACATGTGATGTTGGGAACGTTTTAGAAAAGTTTGCAGAAAAGTCCGAGCATGCGTGTGCTATGGGTGTGTCCTATGGGTGTGTCCTATGGGTGTGTCCTATGGGCGTGTACGCTATGGGTGTGTCCTATGGGTGTGTCCTATGGGTGTGTCCTATGGGTGTGTATGCTATGGGTGTGTCCTATGGGTGTGACCTATGGGCGTGTCCTATGGGTGTGACCTATGGGCGTGTCCTATGGGTGTGTCCTATGGGTGTGTCCTATGGGTGTGTACGCTATGGGTGTGTCCTATGGGTGTGTCCTATGGGTGTGACCTATGGGTGTGTCCTATGGGCGTGTCCTATGGGTGTGTCCTATGGGTGTGTACGCTATGGGTGTGACCTATGGGTGTGACCTATGGGTGTGTCCTATGGGTGTGTCCTATGGGTGTGTACGCTATGGGTGTGACCTATGGCTGTGTCCTATGGGTGTGTCCTATGTGTGTGTCCTATGGGTGTGTCCTATGGGTGTGTACGCTATGGGTGTGACCTATGGGTGTGTCCTATGGGTGTGTCCGATGGGTGTGTCCTATGTGTGTGTCCTATGGGTGTGTCCTATGGGTGTGTACGCTATGGGTGTGACCTATGGGTGTGTCCTATGTGTGTGTCCTATGGGTGTGTCCCATGGGTGTGTCCTATGTGTGTGTCCTATGGGTGTGTCCTACGGGTGTGTCCTATGGGTGTACGCTATGGGTGTGTCCTATGGGTGTGACCTATGGGCGTGTCCTATGGGTGTGTCCTATGGGTGTGTACTATGGGTGTGTACGCTATGGGTGTGTACGCTATGGGTGTGTCCTATGGGTGTGTCCTATGGGTGTGTCCTATGGGTGTGTCCTATGGGTGTGTCCTATGTGTGTGTCCTATGGGTGTGTCCTATGGGTGTGTCCTATGGGTGTGTACGCTATGGGTGTGACCTATGGGTGTGACCTATGGGTGTGTCCTATGGGTGTGTCCTATGGGTGTGTACTATGGGTGTGTACGCTATGGGTGTGTACGCTATGGGTGTGTCCTATGGGTGTGTCCTATGGGTGTGTCCTATGGGTGTGTCCTATGTGTGTGTCCTATGGGTGTGACCGGACAGCTCCCTGCAGACAACAATCCAAGGGGAAGTTTGTTGGATGTCCCACCGTGTGTACGAGGCTTTAGTCTGAAAGGAATTCTCAGAAACGTCTCGGAGGTGACGCAGCGCCACAGCGATAAGTTCAGTCCGAGTGTTTTCATCAAATCCGATACAAAGACAAAAATCCAACACATTTCGGGGGTGAAAACCTCCTTCGTCAGGACTGGAGACGTCACGCGCCCTCAGATCCCGACAAGAAGAACAAAGAGACAGCGAGAAGAATATTCAGTGCACGAGTGATTGGAGGATCTGTGGAGTGGGAGGTCATTATGGTGGAATTGGTGGTCGGTCATAGACGCAGCAGACCGGCGATATCTGTACGATGTCCATGAGCACCCCCACCCCCCCCCACATCACATTCCATATACCAGGAAAACGTTGTTCGTTATTCTCGGATATCTCCGGCGCTGCCGCCCGGTAAACAGAGCGATGAGTGATTCACGCAGAACCTGCACTGCAGACGTGGCGGCGAAATCCATACATTTTACGTGCAATCGATGATTATGACGGACGGACAGATGGATCAGCCTATCGAATAAGACATATCCATTGATTAACGAGCCAATTATTAGATCATTTAACCAATCAGCCGATCAATAGCGCACAATAAATGCAAAAGCGAGTGGCTAAAACGTCTGCGCACATTCATCCGCCGCTAATCTCCGCCGTCATTTATATTTCATCAGCAGTAAAATTAAAGGTCCAGTAAAGTGAAAACATAAAAGTTACATTATGAAGGAAGAGTCGCCGATCCCGCCATCAATATTTATATCTGAGGATCGGGGGGAGGGGCGGATCTATGCAGCTTCTCTCCGGCCAGCCGCCATCGGCAAACACCGAAGTCTCACCGCAGAGATCCAGACAGGGAGCCGGAATGTTACAAACCTGCCAGTCTGCCGGAATAAATCCGCACACAGAGCCGGATTCACAAAGTGCTTACGCCGTCCTATCTCCAGTGCAAATATGCGCCGTCGTATCTCCAGTGCAAATATGCGCCGTCCTATCTCCAGTGCAAATGTGCGCCGTCGTATCTCCAGTGCAAATATGCGCCGTCCTATCTCCAGTACAAATGTGCGCCGTCCTATCTCCAGTGCAAATATGCGCCGTCCTATCTCCAGTACAAATATGCGCCGCCGTATCTCCAGTACAATGTGCGCCGTCGTATCCAGTACAAATATGCGCCGTCGTATCTCCAGTACATGTGCGCCGTCGTATCTCCATACAAATGCGCCGTCGTATCTCCAGTACAAATGTGCGCCGTCGTATCTCCAGTACAATGCGCCGTCGTATCCAGTACAAATATGCGCCGTCGTATCTCCAGTACAAATGTGCGCCGTCGTATCTCCAGTACAAATATGCGCCGTCGTATCTCCAGTACAAATATGCGCCGTCGTATCTCCAGTACAAATGTGCGCCGCCGTATCTCCAGTACAAATATGCGCCGTCGTATCTCCAGTACAAATATGTGCCGTCGTATCTCCAGTACAAATGTGCGCCGTCGTATCTCCAGTACAAATGTGCGCCGTCGTATCTCCAGTACAAATTTGCGCCGTCGTATCTCCAGTACAAATGTACGCCGTCGTATCTCCAGTACAAATGTGCGCCGTCGTATCTCCAGTACAAATATGCGCCGTCGTATCTCCAGTACAAATGTGCGCCGTCCTATCTCCAGTACAAATATGCGCCGTCGTATCTCCAGTACAAATATGCGCCGTCGTATCTCCAGTACAAATGTGCGCCGTCGTATGTCAGTACAAATATGCGCCGTCGTATCTCCAGTACAAATATGCGCCGTCGTATCTCCAGTACATGCGCCGTCGTATCTCCATACAAATGCGCCGTCGTATCTCCAGTACAAATATGCGCCGTCGTATCTCCAGTACAAATGTGCGCCGTCGTATCTCCAGTACAAATATGCGCCGTGTATCTCCGTACAAATATGCGCCGTCGTATCTCCAGTACAAATATGCGCCGTCGTATCTCCAGTACAATGCGCCGTCGTATCCAGTACAAATATGCGCCGTCGTATCTCCAGTACAAATGTGCGCCGTCGTATCTCCAGTACAAATATGCGCCGTCGTATCTCCAGTACAAATGTGCGCCGTCGTATCTCCAGTACAAATATGCGCCGTCGTATCTCCAGTACAAATGTGCGCCGCGTATCTCCGCAAATATGCGCCGCCGTATCTCCAGTACAAATATGCGCCGTCGTATCTCCAGTACAAATATGCGCCGTCGTATCTCCAGTACAAATATGCGCCGTCGTATCTCCAGTACAAAATGTGCGCCGTCGTATCTCCAGTACAAATATGCGCCGTCGTATCTCCAGTACAAATATGCGCCGTCGTATCTCCAGTACAAATGTGCGCCGCGTATCTCCGCAAATATGCGCCGCGTATCTCCAGTACAAATATGCGCCGTCGTATCTCCAGTACAAATATGCGCCGTCGTATCTCCAGTACAAATGTGCGCCGTCGTATCTCCAGTACAAATATGCGCCGTCGTATCTCCAGTACAAATATGCGCCGTCGTATCTCCAGTACAAATGTGCGCCGTATCTCCGTACAAATATGCGCCGTCGTATCTCCAGTACAAATATGCGCCGTCGTATCTCCAGTACAAATATGCGCCGTCGTATCTCCAGTACAAATATGCGCCGTCGTATCTCCAGTACAAATATGCGCCGTCGTATCTCCAGTACAAATGTGCGCCGTCGTATCTCCAGTACAAATATGCGCCGTCGTATCTCCAGTACAAATATGCGCCGTCGTATCTCCAGTACAAATATGCGCCGTCGTATCTCCAGTACAAATATGCGCCGTCGTATCTCCAGTACAAATATGCGCCGCCGTATCTCCAGTACAAATATGCGCCGTCGTATCTCCAGTACAAATATGCGCCGTCGTATCTCCAGTACAAATATGCACCGTCGTATCTCCAGTACAAATGTGCGCCGTCGTATCTCCAGTACAAATATGCGCCGTCGTATCTCCAGTACGCCGTCGTATCTCCAGTACAAATGCGCCGTCGTATCTCCAGTACAAATATGCGCCGTCGTATCTCCAGTACAAATATGCGCCGTCGTATCTCCAGTACAAATGTGCGCCGTCCTATCTCCAGTACAAATATGCGCCGTCGTATCTCCAGTACAAATATGCGCCGTCGTATCTCCAGTACAAATATGTGCCGTCGTATCTCCAGTACAAATATGCGCCGTCGTATGTCCAGTGCAAATATGCGCCGTCGTATCTCCAGTACAAATATGCGCCGCCGTATCTCCAGTACAAATATGCGCCGTCGTATCTCCAGTACAAATATGCGCCGTCGTATCTCCAGTACAAATATGTGCCGTCGTATCTCCAGTACAAATGTGCGCCGTCGTATCTCCAGTACAAATATGCGCCGTCGTATCTCCAGTACAAATATGCGCCGTCGTATCTCCAGTACAAATATCGTATCTCCAGTACAAATATGCGCCGTCGTATCTCCAGTACAAATATGCGCCGTCGTCCGTGCGCCGTATCTCCAGTACAAATGCGCCGTCGTATCTCCAGTACAAATGTGCGCCGTCGTATCTCCAGTACGCCGTCGTATCTCCAGTACAAATATGCGCCGTCGTATCTCCAGTACAAATACATGCGCCGTCGTATCTCCAGTATGTGCCGTCGTATCTCCAGTACAAATATGTGCCGTCGTATCTCCAGTACAAATATGTGCCGTCGTATCTCCAGCGCCGTCGTATCTCCAGTACAAATATGTGCCGTCGTATCTCCAGTACAAATATGCGCCGTCGTATCTCCAGTACAAATATGCGCCGTCGTATCTCCAGTACAAATATGCGCCGTCGTATCTCCAGTACAAATATGCGCCGCCGTATCTCCAGTACAAATATGCGCCGTCGTATCTCCAGTACAAATATGCGCCGTCGTATGTCCAGTGCAAATATGCGCCGTTGTATCTCCAGTACAAATGTGCGCCGTCGTATCTCCAGTACAAATGTGCGCCGTCGTATCTCCAGTACAAATATGTGCCGTCGTATCTCCAGTACAAATATGCGCCGTCGTATCTCCAGTACAAATGTGCGCCGTCGTATCTCCAGTACAAATATGCGCCGTCGTATCTCCAGTACAAATGTGCGCCGTCGTATCTCCAGTACAAATATGCGCCGTCGTATCTCCAGTACAAATGTGCGCCGTCGTATCTCCAGTACAAATATGCGCCGTCGTATCTCCAGTACAAATGTGCGCCGTCGTATCTCCAGTACAAATATGCGCCGTCGTATCTCCAGTACAAATGTGCGCCGTCGTATCTCCAGTACAAATGTGCGCCGTCCTATCTCCAGTACAAATATGCGCCGTCCTATCTCCAGTACAAATGTGCGCCGTCGTATCTCCAGTACAAATGTGCGCCGTCCTATCTCCAGTACAAATGTGCGCCGTCCTATCTCCAGTACAAATGTGCGCCGTCGTATCTCCAGTACAAATGTACGCCGTCGTATCTCCAGTACAAATGTGCGCCGTCGTATCTCCAGTACAAATGTGCGCCGTCGTATCTCCAGTACAAATGTGCGCCGTCGTATCTCCAGTACAAATGTACGCCGTCGTATCTCCAGTACAAATGTACGCCGTCGTATCTCCAGTACAAATGTGCGCCGCCGTATCTCCAGTACAAATGTGCGCCGTCCTATCTCCAGTACAAATGTGCGCCGTCGTATCTCCAGTACAAATGTACGCCGTCGTATCTCCAGTACAAATGTGCGCCGCCGTATCTCCAGTACAAATATGCGCCGTCGTATCTCCAGTACAAATGTGCGCCGTCGTATCTCCAGTACAAATATGCGCCGTCGTATCTCCAGTACAAATGTGCGCCGTCGTATCTCCAGTACAAATATGCGCCGTCGTATCTCCAGTACAAATGTGCGCCGTCGTATCTCCAGTACAAATGTGCGCCGTCGTATCTCCAGTACAAATGTGCGCCGTCGTATCTCCAGTACAAATATGTGCCGTCGTATCTCCAGTACAAATGTGCGCCGTCGTATCTCCAGTACAAATGTGCGCCGCCGTATCTCCAGTACAAATGTGCGCCGCCGTATCTCCAGTACAAATATGCGCCGTCGTATCTCCAGTACAAATATGCGCCGTCGTATCTCCAGTACAAATATGCGCCGTCGTATCTCCAGTACAAATGTGCGCCGTCGTATCTCCAGTACAAATGTACGCCGTCGTATCTCCAGTACAAATGTACGCCGTCGTATCTCCAGTACAAATGTGCGCCGCCGTATCTCCAGTACAAATGTGCGCCGTCCTATCTCCAGTACAAATGTGCGCCGTCGTATCTCCAGTACAAATGTGCGCCGTCGTATCTCCAGTACAAATGTGCGCCGCCGTATCTCCAGTACAAATATGCGCCGTCGTATCTCCAGTACAAATGTGCGCCGTCGTATCTCCAGTACAAATATGCGCCGTCGTATCTCCAGTACAAATGTGCGCCGTCGTATCTCCAGTACAAATATGCGCCGTCGTATCTCCAGTACAAATGTGCGCCGTCGTATCTCCAGTACAAATGTGCGCCGTCGTATCTCCAGTACAAATGTGCGCCGTCGTATCTCCAGTACAAATATGTGCCGTCGTATCTCCAGTACAAATGTGCGCCGTCGTATCTCCAGTACAAATGTGCGCCGCCGTATCTCCAGTACAAATATGCGCCGTCGTATCTCCAGTACAAATATGCGCCGTCGTATCTCCAGTACAAATATGCGCCGTCGTATCTCCAGTACAAATGTGCGCCGTCGTATCTCCAGTACAAATGTGCGCCGTCGTATCTCCAGTACAAATGTGCGCCGTCGTATCTCCAGTACAAATGTGCGCCGTCGTATCTCCAGTACAAATGTACGCCGTCCTATCTCCAGTACAAATATGCGCCGTCGTATCTCCAGTACAAATGTGCGCCGTCGTATCTCCAGTACAAATATGCGCCGTCGTATCTCCAGTACAAATGTGCGCCGCCGTATCTCCAGTACAAATGTGCGCCGCCGTATCTCCAGTACAAATATGCGCCGTCGTATCTCCAGTACAAATATGCGCCGTCGTATCTCCAGTACAAATGTGCGCCGTCGTATCTCCAGTACAAATGTGCGCCGTCGTATCTCCAGTACAAATGTGCGCCGTCCTATCTCCAGTACAAATATGCGCCGTCGTATCTGTGCGCCGACCCACAAAGCGAGATACGTCGAAAAATAGGCTTCAGCCGCCCACCGTAACTTTCCTACGCCGGCGTAGAGCGGGCGCATAGTTACGCTGGACGCATGTGGCGCTCACATTGATTTTCGATGCAAAAATGCGAATTAGTTAAATTTGGCGATTCACGTACGTACTTGCGCCCAGCACATGATATACGCGGTTTGCGTAAGTCGTACGTCCGGCGTAAAGTTATACCTCATATTGGAGGCGCAGCTCATGCAAAGGTCTGGAGCAGGGAACGGACACCGTCTAATTTCACGTTGTTTACGTGGTACGTGAATAGGGCGGGGCGTAGGTCACGTTCACGTCGTAGGCAGTGATTCGGCGTGATTCTGAGCATGCGCACTGGGATACGGCCACGGCACCACGCATGCGCCGTTCGTTTTAAGTACTTGTCTGGCACTCGGCCCATCATTTGCATGGGGTCACGAATTCCATTTTGCTTCCCTCTCTGCGCAGCGCCGGCGTAATGTAAAGAAGATAAATATGCGCCAATGTCTGTGAATCCGGGACACAATATACAGGAAAATCAGAAAGCCTTCATGAGCTCCAATCAGTGACTCTGCCTGGGATGATGTCATCAGTCTACTGCAGGCAAGAGGAGGCATTTCCTCAGTCTCCCCTCCCCCAGTGATCAGACCGTACATTGTAACATTGTGGAAGGATTTCTCAGGGGGCTCTCTGGAAATCTTGAGGTGATCGCTTGCATTCTCGGGGTGATCCAGTATTATATGGATTTCATTGTGTGGATCAGAAATTATTATTGTTAAGGTGGGGATGTGCGCTGTAGTTCTCGGGGCGCTCTCTCGTATTCTCAGGGTGATCTCTGGAAATCTCGGAGTGATGTCTGGAATTCTCGGGGTGATCTCTGGAAATCTCAGGGGATCTCTGGAAATCTCGGGGTGATCTCTGGAAATCTCGGTGTGATGTCTGGAAATCTCGGGGTGATCTCTGGAAATCTCAGGGGATCTCTGGAATTCTCGGGGTGATCTCTGGAAATCTCGGTGTGATGTCTGGAAATCTCGGGGTGATCTCTGGAAATCTCAGGGGATCTCTGGAAATCTCGGGGTGATCTCTGGAAATCTCGGTGTGATGTCTGGAAATCTCGGGGTGATCTCTGGAAATCTCAGGGGATCTCTGGAAATCTCGGGGTGATCTCTGGAAATCTCGGTGTGATGTCTGGAAATCTCGGGGTGATCTCTGGAAATCTCAGGGGATCTCTGGAATTCTCGGGGTGATCTCTGGAATTCTCAGGGCGCTCTCTCGTATTCTCAGGGGATCTCTGGAATTCTCGGGGTGATCTCTGGAATTCTCAGGGGATCTCTGGAAATCCCGGTGCACTCTCTCGTATTCTTGGGGTGATCTCTGGAAATCTCGGGGTGATCTCTGGAATTCTCAGGGGGGGGTTATGTGGAAATCTCTGGAATTCTCGGGGTGATCTCTGGAAATGTCAGGGTGATCGCTGGAAATCTCGGGGTGATCTCTGGAATTCTCGGGGTGATCTCTGGAAAAGTCAGGGTGATCGCTGGAAATCTCGGGGTGATCTCTGGAATTCTCGGGGTGATCTCTGGAAAAGTCAGGGTGATCGCTGGAAATCTCGGGGTGATCTCTGGAATTCTCGGGGTGATCTCTGGAAATCTCAGGGGGATCTCTGGAATTCTCGGGGTGATGTCTGGAATTCTCACGGCGCTCTCTCGTATTCTCAGGGTGATCTCTGAAAATCTTGGGGTGATCTCTGCAATTCTCGGGGTGATCTCTGGATATCTCGGGGTGATCTCTGGAAAACTCAAGGCGATCTCTGGAATTCTCGGGGTGATCTCTGGAAAACTCAAGGCGATCTCTGGAAATCTCGGGGGATCTCTGGAATTCTCAGGGTGATCTCTGGATATCTCGGGGGGATCTCTGGAATTCTCGGGGTGATCTCTGGAAATCTCAAGGCGATCTCTGGAAATCTCGGGGGATCTCTGGAATTCTCAGGGTGATCTCTGGATATCTCGGGGGATCTCTGGAATTCTCGGGGTGATCTCTGGAAATCTCGGGGTGATCTCTGGAAATCTCAAGGCGATCTCTGGAATTCTCTGGGTGATCTCTGGAAATCTCGGGGTGATCTCTGGAATTCTCGGGGGGGATCTCTGAAAATCTCAGGGTGATCTCTAGAAATCTCAAGGCGATCTCTGGAATTCTCGGGGGGATCTCTGAATATCTCGGGGTGATCTCTGGATATCTCAGGGTGATCTCTAGAAATCTCAAGGCGATCTCTGGATATCTCGGGGTGATCTCTGGAATTCTCAGGGGGGGTTATGTGGAAATCTCTGGAATTCTTGGGGTGATCTCTGGAAAAGTCAGGGTGATCGCTGGAAATCTCGGGGTGATCTCTGGAATTCTCGGGGTGATCTCTGGAAAAGTCAGGGTGATCGCTGGAAATCTCAGGGTGATCTCTGGAATTCTTGGGGTGATCTCTGGAAATCTCAGGGGGATCTCTGGAATTCTCGGGGTGATATCTGGAATTCTCAGGGCGCTCTCTCGTATTCTCAGGGTGATCTCTGAAAATCTTGGGGTGATCTCTGCAATTCTCGGGGTGATCTCTGGATATCTCGGGGTGATCTCTGGAAAACTCAAGGCGATCTCTGGAATTCTCGGGTGATCTCTGGAAAACTCAAGGCGATCTCTGGAAATCTCGGGGGATCTCTGGAATTCTCAGGGTGATCTCTGGATATCTCGGGGGGATCTCTGGAATTCTCGGGGTGATCTCTGGAAATCTCATGGCGATCTCTGGAAATCTCGGGGGATCTCTGGAATTCTCAGGGTGATCTCTGGATATCTCGGGGGGATCTCTGGAATTCTCGGGGTGATCTCTGGAAATCTCGGGGTGATCTCTGGAAATCTCAAGGCGATCTCTGGAATTCTCTGGGTGATCTCTGGAAATCTCGGGGTGATCTCTGGAATTCTCGGGGTGATCTCTGGAAATCTCAGGGTGATCTCTAGAAATCTCAAGGCGATCTCTGGAATTCTCGGGGGGATCTCTGAATATCTCGGGGTGATCTCTGGATATCTCGGGGGGATCTCTGGAATTATCGGGGTGATCTCTGGATATCTCGGGGGGGATCTCTGGAATTCTCGGGTGATCTCTGGATATCTCGGGGGGATCTCTGGTATTCTCAGGGTGATCTCTGGAATTCTCTTGGTGCTCTCTCGTATTCTCGGGGTGATCTCTGGAAATCTCGGGGTGCTCTCTCGTACTCTCGGGGCGCTCTCTCGTATTCTCGGGGTGATCTCTGGAATTCTCGGGGTGATCTCTGGAATTCTCGGGGTGCTCTCTCGTATTCTCGGGGTGATCTCTGGAAATCTCGGGGCGCGCTCTGGAATTCTCAGGGTGATCCGGTGTAATGATCTCGTTGTGCGGATCAGAAATGATTCATGTGGGGGATGTGCGCTGTAGCGGACACAATGATTGGCTGAGTGGAATATTGAAGGTTGGCGACTCGTAAATTGTTGTATTTCTGTGGGAGGGCGGGGGTGGGGAGGCTGTGGGAAGGGCCCGGGGCCCATTTATGTAATTGCCATATTTAGCGGGATGTCATGATGGATGAATGATCAGAGAGCGGGATGACGGTCATACATCATCGTGCGAGGAGAGGACCGCGGGCTGCGACCGGCACACGGGGAAGTCATCCGAGAGAACAAGCCGCGCCGATGGCCGGCGGGGGAGGTGACGTCCCTACGAGAGTCCGCCGGCTAAATGTGCAAAGCCAACCGACCCACAGCAGCCAATCAGCTGCCGTCTTTTATCGTTCTGACTGATCTGGGCTGAGAAAGGGCGACTCTGATTGGTTGTAGTTCATTGTAGATCTCTGCATCGTCCTCCGACCTCCACAATGAGGCGATGGAGACCGATCATTTCCAATAACCGATCAATAACTAAAACCCGCAAACGTTCCATCTACAGCCGGATGATCATCGAAAACCCAACACAGAGAAAAACATCGGGAATTGTTCCGAGAATCTCCACCCCCCCCGCCTAGAATCAGAGATACGGAGGCCGTCACCGCGGAAACCTTCCTGGAAATGCCGACTGCCTGGATTTCACATTCATCCGCCAATCCCCAAACTGCAGCCAGATGAGGTCCGCCTTCTGCCCCCACCCACTTCTATTATCAGCTTAGCTGAACCAACGTTCCCTGCCCTCCCCTCTCCTCCCCAACCCTCCTCTCCAGCAATGTGATGTCCCCTCCCCACCCCTCCTCTCCAGCAATGTGATGTCCCCCTCTCCTCCCCACCCCTCCCCTCCAGCAATGTGATGTCCCCTCTCCTCCCCACCCCTCCTCTCCAGCAATGTGATGTCCCCTCTCCTCCCCACCCCTCCTCTCCAGCAATGTGATGTCCCCTCCCCACCCCTCCTCTCCAGCAATGTGATGTCCCCTTTCATCCCCACCCCTCCCCTCTGAATCGCAATGTCCCCTCTCCCCCCTCCCCTCCAGCAATGTGATGTCCCCTCTCCTCCCCACCCCTCCCCTTCAGCAATGTGATGTCCCCTCCCCTCCCCACCCCTCCTCTCCAGCAATGTGATGTCCCCTTTCATCCCCACCCCTCCCCTCCAGCAATGTGATGTCCCCTCCCCACCCCTCCTCTCCAGCAATGTGATGTCCCCTTTCATCCCCACCCTCCCCTCTGAATCGCAATGTCCCCTCTCCCCCCTCCTCTCCAGCAATGTGATGTCCCCTCTCCTCCCCACCCCTCCCCTCTGCATCAAAATGTCCCCTCTCCTCCACTCTCCTCCACTCCTCTCCAGCAATGTAATGCCCCCTCTCCCCCCTCCCCTCCAGAAATGTGATGTCCCCTCTCCTCCCCTTCCCTCTCCCCTCCCCTCCAGCAATGTGATGTCTCCTCTCCTCCCCTTCCCTCTCCCCTCCCCTCCAGCAATGTGATGTCCCCTCTCCTCCCCTGCCCTCCAGCAATGTGATGTCTCCTCTCCTCCCCTCCAGCAATGTGATGTCCCCTCTCCTCCCCTCCCCTCCAGCAATGTGATGTCCCCTCTCCTCTCCTCCCCTCCAGCAATGGGATGTCTCCTCTCCTCCCCTCCCCTCCATCAATGTGATGTCTCCTCTCCTCCCCTCCAGCAATGTGATGTCCCCTCTCGTTCCCTCCCCTGCAGCAATGTGATGTCCCCTCTCCTCCCCTCCCCTCCAGCAATGTGATGTCTCCTCTCCTCCCCTCCAGCAATGTGATGTCCCCTCTCCTCCCCTCCCTTCCAGCAATGTGATGTCTCCTCTCCTCCCCTCCAGCAATGTAATGTCCCCTCTCCTTCCCTCCCCTCCAGCAATGTGATGTCCCCTCTCCTCTCCTCCCCTCCAGCAATGTGATGTCTCCTCTCCTCCCCTCCCCTCCAGCAATGTGATGTCTCCTCTCCTCCCCTTCAGCAATGTGATGACCCCTCTCCTTCCGTCCCCTGCAGCAATGTGATGTCCCCTCTCCTCCCCTCCCCTCCCCTCTAGCAATGCAATGTCTCCTCTCCTCCCCTCCAGCAATGTGATGTCCCCTTTCCTTTCCTCACCTCCGGCAATGTGATGTCCTCTCTCCTCCCCTCCCCTTCCCTCCAGCAATGCAATGTCTCCTCTCCTTAATAGAAAACACTCCTGTTCCTGGCCCATCCCCTGGGATCACAGAAAATGCTCCTGTTTCTGGCCCCCCATGGTAGTGCACAGTGTGGTCAGGATTGTATTCTGAAGTTCCTCCAGTAGAGGAGACCTCGGTAGCTCGGAAATAATCGAAGGAAGTTCGGCAATCATCGACTGATGGATTGCAGGATTGAACATCTCTGGCGGCGGCACACATCTGTCTGAGGACCACACATGGGCCGACCTTGGCCCCCACCCCGGCACCTCGGACAGAGTCCACTCTTGTCCTGAATTAGCGGAATGACTTGTGGCTTCCATTCTTCTGTCTCTTAATGTATTACAATCCGAGCCGACGGTTACCATGGAAACTGCCGGATTCCTGCAGAAGGGAGCAGCCACGCCGTTGTGAGACTTGAAATCGACTCCGAGCCGCAGTAGCACTTTACATGCTGAATATGGCGCCGGAGGATGGGGGTACAACCCAACCCCCCGGAGAAAAGCGGACTTCTACAGAGGACACCCGCCTGCACCCCCCCTCAAATCTCAGCTTCACACACAACAATGGAGAGGGGTCTGTGCTACTGTGCTACGCGTTTCATCTCTCTGCTAATATCTGACCTCCGCCCCCTTCATAGAGAGAGTACTATCCCCCCTCATCCCCCAGACCCCCCTTTCAGTGTTATATCCCCCTTCATAGAGAGAGTACTATCCCCCCTCATCCCCCAGACCCCCCTTTCAGTGTTATATCCCCCTTCATAGAGAGAGTACTATCCCCCCTCATCCCCCGGACCCCCCCTTTCAGTGTTATATCCCCCTTCATAGAGAGTTCTATCCCCCCTCATCCCCCGGACCCCTCCTTCAGTGTTATATCCCCCTTCATAGAGAGAGTACTATCCTCCTTATCTCGCTCACACCCCCTCATCCCCCGGACCCCCTCATCGCCTGGACCCCCCCTTCAGTCTTGCACAGGTGAACTGGCTCCTCCTCCTCGGTCTTGCAAAGGTGTATCGGCTCCTCTCCTGGACTGAAACAGCTTCCTCTGATATCTCCGCACACTGTGAGCTTCTCACAATGTGCATTAGAAGCTGCCAGCAAGTCAGATAGAGCCCCGCCCCATTCATTCATTGGACGTCCTCCAGCCAAGACTGAGGGGGAGGAGCTGTACACCTGTGCAAGACTAAAGGGGGGAGGGGATATAAACGACTTTTCATCATCAAAAACCAGCAACTCATCCTCCAATCACAGAGGCCGGAGGTTGTCAGAGAACGGAGGAGGAAGTCGGCGACGTGTTCTGTCATCTTCTTATTGTGATGATGAACGTTCCGCCTGTCACAGCACCACTAATGTTTAATGAAGCCAATTAAATCCCGTGGAGGGGGAGGGGTGCAGCGTTCAGTGGCGGATGTGAAACAATAGGGAGAATCTTAAAGAGAACCGGTCACAAGATTATTAGAACACCCCCCTCCCCATCTTTATTAATGACATGCCGCTGGTTTTGGTATTAGAAATTATTGTCTTTTTTTTATTTAGTAGAATTCTGTTTTCACTTCTTTTTCATCCTTTGTTGCAGCTCAGCACTGCAGATCTCCTGCAATCTCTTTGCAGCCACTTCCTGACAGAGCGTTGTTACCCCAGAACAGGAAGTGCCGCCCCCGGCCTGAGAAGAAGAGCCCGCCTCTGGCCTGAGAAGAAGAGCCCGCCCCTGGCCTGAGAAGAAGAGCCCGCCCCTGGCCTGAGAGGAAGAGCCCGCCCCTGGCCTGAGAAGAAGAGCCCGCCCCTGGCCTGAGAAGAAGAGCCCGCCTCTGACCTGAGAAGAAGAGCCCGCCCCTGGCCTGAGAAGAAGAGCCCGCCTCTGACCTGAGAAGAAGAGCCCGCCCCTGGCCTGAGAAGAAGAGCCCGCCTCTGGCCTGAGAAGAAGTGCCTGCCCCGGACTGAGAGGAAGAGCCCGCCCCTGGCCTGAGAAGAGCCCGCCCCCGGCCTGAAAAGAAGAGCCCGCCCCTGGCCTGAGAAGAAGAGCCCGCCTCTGACCTGAGAGGAAGAGCCCGCCCCTGGCCTGAGAAGAGCCCGCCCCAGGCCTGAAAAGAAGAGCCCGCCCCTGGCCTGAGAAGAAGAGCCCGCCTCTGGCCTGAGAAGAAGAGCCCGCCCCTGGCCTGAGAGGAAGAGCACGCCCCTGGCCTGAGAAGAAGAGCCCGCCCCTGGCCTGAGAGGAAGAGCCCGCCCCTGGCCTGAGAAGAAGAGCCCGCCCCTGGCCTGAGAAGAAAAGCCCGCCCCTGGCCTGAGAAGAGCCTGCCTCTGACCTGAGAAGAAGAGCCCGCCCCTGGCCTGAGAGGAAGAGCCCGCCCCTGGCCTGAGAGGAAGAGCCCGCCCCTGGCCTGAGAAGAGCCCACCTCTGACCTGAGAAGATGAGCCCGCCCCTGGCCTGAGAGGAAGAGCCCGCCCCTGGCCTGAGAGGAAGAGCCCGCCCCTGGCCTGAGAAGAGCCCACCTCTGACCTGAGAAGATGAGCCCGCCCCTGGCCTGAGAGGAAGAGCCTGCCCCCGGCCTGAGAAGAAGAGCCCATCCCCGGCCTGAGAAGTAGAGCCTGCCCCCAGCCTGAGAAGAAGAGCCCAGCCCCAGCCTGAGAAGAAGAGCCCGCCCCTGGCCTGAGAAGAGCCCGCCCCCGGCCTGAGAAGAAGAGCCCGCCCCTGGCCTGAGAAGAAGTGCCTGCCCCGGACTGAGAAGAAGTGCCTGCCCCGGACTGAGAAGAAGAGCCCGCCCCTGGCCTGAGAATAAGAGCCTGCCCCCGGCCTGAGAAGAAGAGCCCGCCCCTGGCCTGAGAAGAAGAGCCTGCCCCCGCCTGAGAAGAAGAGCCCGCCCCTGGCCTGAGAAGAAGAGCCCGCCTCCGGCCTGAGAAGAAGAGCCCGCCCCCGGCCTGAGAAGAAGAGCCCACCCCTGGCCTGAGAAGAAGTGCCTGCCCCGGACTGAGAAGAAGTGCCTGCCCCGGACTGAGAAGAAGTGCCTGCCCCGGACTGAGAAGAAGTGCCTGCCCCGGACTGAGAAGAAGAGCCCGCCCCTGGCCTGAGAAGAAGTGCCTGCCCCGGACTGAGAAGAAGTGCCTGCCCCGGACTGAGAAGAAGAGCCCGCCCCTGGCCTGAGAAGAAGAGCCTGCCCCCGGCCTGAGAAGAAGAGCCCGTCTCCGGCCTGAGAAGAAGAGCCCACCCCCGTCCTGAGAAGAAGAGCCCGCAGTGCCTAGGCACAGGAAGTACATAAAATCGGCAGTGCCTAGGCACAGGAAGTACATAAATATCTGCAGTGCCTAGGCACTAAGTACTTCTCAGGACTCATTTTCTTCCTCCAGGTCGGATTGGAGAGTCCAGCTGAGGCACTCACTATCAGATATCAGACACATTTCTGGGTTCCGTTTTACTTTAATCAGGATATGTCGTTTAGAAGAAGCCGCGGCGGGCGGTGGGGGGAGGGGAGGGTTTGCAGGACGCTCTCCTGGGTTCTGAGTCAGGGGCGGGCGGTGGGGGGAGGGGAAGGAGCTGTTCTTCTTCGATGATATTCATAGTTCACCGGTTCCGTTGGACCTCCACCAAGCCGGGGACGGCGCCGATGTTCAGGTTGGGCGACTTTCTGCTTCTATATATAAACGGCAAGTTTTTTTTCTCTTCCTCATTTCAGCAAAACAAACAAAATGAGCAACGAAGGCAGAAAATTAATAGAGCGGCGCAAAAGTTCAGAAAACTCAAATATCAAGCACCGCACGTTAAAGGGCCGCCGTCGCCCCGCCGTCTCCATATCCAGACTTATCCCCCTATATACAGCCCAGGGGTGGGGATGGCCAGGGTTGGAGGATGGGATAGGGGATGATATGGGGATGGGATGAGGGTTGGGGATGGGGGGTGAGATTGGGGATGGGGTGGGGGTGGGTATGGGATGGGGGGGCACTGATGGTATTTTTGCCTACATTACACTTCATAAACCGTCCTTTAACGGTATGGCCAGTGGGACCCAGAGGCTCTTGAAGGATGTGGGGTACTCATGTTTCAGCTTCCCCAATGACTCTTGCGGCTAGGGTCATCCTATGTCCACTAGGGGCATAGGATGACTGAGAAATTATATCTTGAATTTCATGAGAAGGGACAGTAATGATAATTCACAATGCATTCCAGGATATCTTGAAATATTACAGGTGGTTAATTCTGAAACCCAACAGGTCAATAGGACAGTGATTCATTCAATTTGGGGACACAAGTGTTAATTAAGTCTGGTTCCTAAGATATTTCATTGTGTGATGCTAATTAACACTGTATTGTGTGAAAGTTCTATTGATGCTAATATGTGTTGTGAGTTAGCACACTCTAAAGGTCAGACGTCTGACTTATGTTTACTAAAGGAATGTGTATTGTGTAGCAGGTGAGAATAGCTTATCACGGAGTCGGAATGTCTGTCTAAGATGTTGTGGGTGGAGTGTGTCATTGTCCCTTTGATTACTGCAGCATGCTTTTGGTTGCTAACTGTATAAGAGTCTGAGTTTTACCATTAAAGTATCTATCCATTTGGAACCAGAGAACAGAGCTTGTGTCTCGTTTTCTGGGGGAATTCTTTGGATCCTGTCTGCTGGATTGTGGAGTGTCGAGAAGCTGTCTTGGGTTGGTGGAATGGAATATCGTAAACGGTGTTAACCCCTGACCCGTTACACCGTCCAATTCCATTTGATTTGTATCCAATCAGACACGCCCCTGAACTCGCCGGTAGATCTAGAGGAGATCGTACAATCAATCGTATGGTCAGGTTAAGTGCATAAACCCCAGCAAACGACCAGAATTGAGCGTTGCAGAAGTAAAACCCACTGGCGATCGGTTGGCATGGAGACGGTACTTAGCGCCTGGCCCCTCGCCGATATTTTTGTTGTTGGATAATCCTGATGGACTCGCGTGATGCTGCTTTAGTTCTATTTCCAGCTTGGCAGGTGAACAGCCGGTGGGCCGCTAAATGGTGGCGACTGGGGGGCTCCCATTCCACACATTCCATCCTTGCAGAAGACGTTCCCCCACCCCGGCGCCGTTCTCTCGTCGCCCCGACATCATTTTCACCCCCGACACCGTTCCCTCGCCCCCGGCGTCGTTCCCTCACCCCCAACATCGTTCCCTCACCCCCGGCGTCGTACCCCCCCCCCCGACGTCGTTCTCTCGCCCCCAACATCGTTCCCTCACCCCCGGCGTCGTACTCTTACCCCCGACATCGTACTCTCCCCCCGACGTTGTTCCCTCACCTCCGACGTCGTTCCCTCACCCCCGGCGTCATTCCCTCACCCCCAACATCGTTCCCTCACCCCCGGCGTCGTACCCCCCCCCCCGACGTCGTTCCGCCCCCCGACATCGTTCTCTCGCCCCCGACATCGTTCCCTCACCCCCGGCGTCGTACTCTTACCCCCGACATCGTACTCTCCCCCCCCCCGACGTCGTACTCTCCCCCCGACGTTGTTCCCTCACCCCCGACGTCGTTCCCTCACCTCCTACGTCGTTCCCTCACCCCCGATGTCGTTACCTCACCCCCGATGTCGTTCTCTCACCCCCGGCGTCGTACTCTTACCCCTGACATCGTACTCTCCCCCCGACGTCGTTCCCTCACCCCCGACGTCGTTCCCTCACCTCCGACGTCATTCCCTCACCCCCGATGTCGTTCTCTCACCCCCGACGTCATTCCCTCACCCCCGACATCGCTCTCTCACCCCCGGCGTTGTACTCTCCCCCTGACATCGTACTCTCCCCCCGATGTCGTTCCCTCACCCCCGACGTCGTTCCCTCACCCCCGATGTCGTTCCCTCACCCCCGACGTCGTTCCCTCACCCCCGACATCGCTCTCTCACCCCCGGCGTCGTACTCTCCCCCCGATGTCGTTCCCTCACCCCCGACGTCGTTCCCTCACCCCCGATGTCGTTCTCTTGCCCCCGATGTCGTCCCCTCACCCCCGATAATGTTCCCCCGTCCCTGACGTGGTCCTGTCATCCCCAATGTCATTCTCTCACCCCCAACATCGTTCCCTCGCCCCTAACATCACTCTCTCACCCCCGACGCCATTCCCTCACCCCCCCCCGACGCCATTCCCTCACCCCCGACGCCATTCCCTCACCCCTGACGTCATTCCCTCGCCCCGACATCGCTCTCTCACCCCCGACGACGTTCTCTCACTCCCGACGTTGTTCTTTCACCCCCAATGTCGTTCTCTTGCAACCAACGTCGTTCTCTCGCCCCGAAGTCCTTCCCTCACTCCCGACGTTGTTCCCTCACCCCCCGATGTTGTTCCCTCACCCCCGATGTCGCTGCTCTATTGTCGTTTGCCAAATTCCATAGATCATTTGAGGTTTCCCCTCCCGAGGGTCCAATAAGAAGCTGCATCTGCTTGCGGTGTGTAAATATTTTTATTGGTTAAGGGAATGTATCTAAACATAGGCAGCTGCCGATCGTGTGAATAGAGGCCCCCGCGTGACGCCATGTAATGATCGGGTATTTCTGAGCGCTCATTCCAGATGTCAGAGATAACCGGTGCCGGGAGTTCCTGGCGTTGCCCATAGATGGTTCTCTCATTTGACTCTCTAGAAGGAGTCTGGCCTCGCATCTGATGAGATCATTAGGCTTTGCGTGGAATGAAATATCGGCTTCATTGAGGGCCTCAGGCGGCTCTCCAGCTCTCTTCATGCCAACAGAACAGGTGCCAATCTCAGCCTTCCCCTCCCCCACCCCCCTGACTGCCCGCCGGAGCCTTCACCTTCTTAGCAGAATGCTGATTGGTTCCCAGGGAAGTTGTGGAAAAGCCTTTGAAGAAAAGGGAAACGTTTTAATGGAGAAGGAAGAGGGGTCAGGCCACTACCTATGTCGGGTACGCTGGTAGAAACCGAGATTTCCTCAAACCCCCCCCCCCCCAGTGATCAGACTTTACACTGTAACGTTGTAGCAAGTCACAAGGTGCCGTCCTTCTGGAGAGGAAGGCAGATAAAGACATCGTCAGGGGGGTCCTGTGATCTCTGTGAGAGATAATAAATACCTGGAAGGGGACACAGTACTCCGCATGCCCCCAACATGCCGGATCCACTTCACCACACGGAGGTCCAAGTTACGCATCGCACCTTCTCCGTCCCCCAAGATCACCAAATCTCAGGATCTGAAGACAGTTGAGCATTCACCAAATTCAGCTCTGACCCGCCCCGCTATTGGTCGGTGAGATGTGACCAGTAATAAATGACAGCGAGTAGAAGGGGGCGGGTCTAAGAATGACTTCCTCCTAAGTCAGGTGGCCAAGTTCTATGCCATATAAACCCCCCCCCCCCTCCCCCCCTGGGCACCTCCAGGGGCGGCTTCACCATTCTTACCACAGAAATATTTGACCCAATTTCAGGTCTCAGCCCTCCGGGGGCTCCGACACAATCCAATCACCCCCCCATAGTTCCCCGGGACTCCCCCTCCCCCAAGGATCTCAGCTCTGCACACCCGCAGGACACATTTGACTTTCCGCCAAGCAGCCGTGTCACCTGTCCCCCCTCCCCCGCTGGCATCTCCATGGGCGTCTATGGCATGCAGCGAAATGGCGCAGCCGCCTAATGAGCCGGCGTCAGCACATCAGCGGTGGCAGAACGTCCCGCGCCGATCACTACCTTCAGGGATTTGTGCGGAGGAATTGCGTTACCCAAAACGTTTTATTCATTTTGTGGAGCAGAAAACCAAAAAAATTAATTAGAATCTCTAATTCTCTGCGTGACGATTAAGAATCACTCCGCTGTGCAGCAAACAAAAACAATCATTTGCATATTAATGAGGCCGCGCCGTACCACGCCGCGCTCCATGGAAATCTCCCGAGTCGCCGTAATCTGATGGGAACGGAACTCCTACCGCGCCGATGACAGGCGGCCACTTTATAAATCAGATGTCTAATTATAGAGCGGGCTCTCATCTCCCCACATCTGGTACCGCAGGTGGGAGTGTGCGCATTCCCCCTCCCCCTCCCACAGGACCGCGCCCGATTCACCATCAACTGTCACCGCAGGTGGGAGCATGCGCATTCCCCCTCCCCCTCCCACAGGACCGCGCCCGATTCACCATCAACTGCCACCGCAGGTGGGAGCATGCGCATTCCCCCTCCCCCTCCCACAGGACCGTGCCCGATTCACCGTCACGTGGTTCTGCAGGAGGGAGCGTGCGCATTCCCCCTCCCCTCCCCCTCCCACAGGACCACGCCCGATTCACCATCAACTGTCACCGCAGGTGGGAGCATGCGCATTCCCCCTCCCCCTCCCACAGGACCGCGCCCGATTCACCATAATCTGGTTCTGCAGGAGGGAGCGTGCGCATTCCCCCTCCCCTCCCCCTCCCACAGGACCACACCCGATTTACCATCATCTGGCACCGCAGGTGGGAGCGTGTGCATTCCCCCTCCCCTCCCACAGGACCGCGCCCGATTCACCGTCACGTGGTTCTGCAGGAGGGAGCGTGCGCATTCCCCCTCCACTTCCTCGCAGGACCGTGCCCGATTCACCGTCAACTGTCACCGCAGTTGGGAGCATGCACATTCCCCCTCCCCCGAAGGACCACGCCCGATTCACCATCAACTGTCACCTCAGGAGGGAGCGTGTGCATCCCCCTCCCCCGCAGGACTGCGTCTGATTTACCATCAACTGTCACCGCAGGAGGGAGTGTGCGCATTCACCCTCCGCCTCCCTCGCAGGACCGCGCCCGATTCCCCATCAACTGTCACCGCAGGTGGGAGCATGCGCATTTCCCCCTCCCCCGAAGGACTATGCCCGATTCACCATCATCTGGCACTGCAGAAGGGAGAGCGTGCGCATTCCCCTTCCCCCACAGGACAGCGCCCGATTTACCATTATTTGGTTCTGCAGGAGGGAGCGTGCGCATTCCCCCTCCCCGATTCACCATCATCTGGCACCGCACAAGGGAGCGTGTGCATCCCCCCTCCCCCGCAGGACCGCGCCTGATTCACCATCAACTGTCACTGCAGATGGGAGCGTGCACATTCCCCCTCCCCCACAGGACCGCGCCCGCTTCTCCATCATCTGGCACCACACGAGGGAGCATGCGCATTCCTCCTCCCCACAGGACCGCGCCCGCTTCTCCATCATCTGGCACCACACGAGGAAGTGTGCACATTGAGTTCTCTAGAAGCTCCCAGTGGTATGAATATCGATAACAAAGCGGGCAGATGGCCTCTCACCACCTCCGGGGGGGGGGGGGGAGGGGCGATGATCTCGCGTGGATGAATCCTCTCAGTGTTGATTGGGCTGCAATATAAACAGCAAGTGGGGAATCCAATGATCTGTCTGGTCTCTTGGTTCTGATTCTATAGAGTCAGCCGTGCGACTGGATCCTCCACAATCTCGCTCTCCACCTCAGGCTCCGCCTCCCTCTCCTCCCCCCACCAGCTGGTGAGGATCTGGAGACGCCGATGGCGCCAAAAGTAGAGCAACAGAGGAGGCGCCACAACCCCAAAATCCCATAAGGATAGAGAGGAAGAGATCGATCCGTTGTCGGACTCGCAGTGTGGAACGTTGAAAATCCACTCAAGAGAGAAAAAATCCGGCACCGGGACTTCTTGGAATTAAAAACTGAAATCTTTATTCAGTCCATCAAACCATAAAAATGGACGCGTTTCATCCTCCTGTATAGACCTTAATCATAAACCAACGTTATAACTAAGGCCTATGGAAGAGGCTGAAACGCGTCAATTGATTCCTTTCTGAATAAAGATATAACTTTGTAATGACAAGACGTCCTGGTGGCGGATTTCTACTCTCCATGGGGCTTTTTCCAGACAAAAGAATATAAAATCTCCCAGGGCCAGAACTTGTAGTTCAGAAAGTCATTTTTTTATGGCCGCTGCCTTGGACTACAACTCCCAGGATTCCAGGTGGAGCCTCACATAAAACGTGGCTCTGCTTTCCCTGCTGGCCTGAGGAGGGTAGAAGATGTGGAGGATGGGCTCCGGGGAAGTATATTGTGTGTCAGGATCTCGCCCCTCTTTCTCTCTGACGATCGTTCTCCTGCACAGACCCCAGAAATAAATCTCAGCCGGACGCCGGCGCAGTAATTCCAGGGAAAGTCATTATCCGGGGGGGTCGTACCTGCGCTGTTTACACACAAAGTGCCGGAGAAATGTCAGGTCTGTGGAAAGGTTTATAAGCGGCGCCCCCCCCGCTGAGGCGAGATGGTAAAATCCTCATTTCACGCTGATTTATTGATACTTTCCCACAATAATCTCACTATATGTATCAGACGGAGCCTAATCCAAACAATCCGAAAATAATCCCGACCTTGAAATCTCCACAACGAGGGGCCCCGCAGAGTCTGGAGGAGGACGGCTTTCATCCGCAATGTCATTGTAAATACGGGAAAAGGCCGAGTCATTATTCGCTGCAGAGGAACGCCGGATCGGTATTACACTGAATGCAGAATGATCGTCTTAAAGGGGAAGTCCACCCTGACGTTTGCCCCCTTGTGGTCTGTTCAGTGCCCCGATTCTTACATATGATTGGCCTGTGGATCCTGCCAGAAATGTAGAGATCTGATCCCTCCTGTGTGTTATCAGTTACATTGTTCCCACCGATCTTCTGGGATCTCTGAGGATTTCTATAGACTGAAGTCTGAGAAACGCTACAAGTTCTTTTTCATTCAGACCCCCGAAGGATAAATAAAGAAAACTGACCGCTCCGGATGGAGCCGCTAAACTGACCACAAAAAGTAAGTCCAGTGATCTCCCCCACTGAGCTGTTGTGTTCTGACAGGAGGATGTCCCACCTGCCCCCCAGGGACACCCTCCTCTGCCCCCCAGGGACGTCCCCCATCTGCTCCCCCCCAGGGACGCCCCCCTCTGCCCCCCCAGAGATGCCCCTCTGCCCCCTCAGGGATGCCCCACCTGCCCTCCCCCATGGATGCCCCCCTCTGCCCCCCCCAGGGATGTCCCTCTGCCCCCCAGGGACACCCTCCTCTGCCCCACCAGGGATGTCCCCCCTCTGTCCCCCTGCCCCCCCAGGGACACCCTCCTCTGCCCCCCCCAGGGACGTCCCCCCTCTGCCCCCCCAGGGATGTCCCCCCTCTGCCCCCCCAGGGATGTCCCCCTGCCCCCCCCAGGGACACCCTCCTCTGCCCCCCCAGGGACGTCCCCCCCCTCTGCTCCCCCCCAGGGACGCCCCCCTCTGCCCCCCCAGAGATGCCCCCTCTGCCCCCTCAGGGATGCCCCACCTGCCCTCCCCCAGGGATGCCCCCCTCTGCCCCCCTCTGCCCCCCCAGAGATGCCCCCTCTGCCCCCTCAGGGATGCCCCACCTGCCCTGCCCCAGGGATGCCCCCCTCTGCCCCCCCAGGGATGTCCCCCTGCCCCCCCAAGGACACCCTCCTCTGCCCCCCCAGGGACGTCCCCCCCTCTGCCCCCCCCAGGGATGTCCCCCTCTGCCCCCTCAGGGATGCCCCACTTGCCCTCCCCCAGGGATGCCCCCCTCTGCCCCCCCAGGGATGTCCCCCTGCCCCCCCAGGGACACCCTCCTCTGCCCCCCCAGGGATGTCCCCCCTCTGCCCTCCCAGGGATGTCCCCCTGCCCCCCCAGGGACACCCTCCTCTGCCCCCCCAGGGACGTCCCCCCTCTGCCCCCCCAGGGATGTCCCCCCTCCCCCCTCTGCCCCCCCAGGGATGTCCCCCTGCCCCCCCCAGGGACACCCTTCTCTGCCCCCCAGGGACGTCCCCCCTCTGCCCCCCCAGAGTTGCCCCATCTGCCCCCTCAGGGATGCCCCACCTGCCCCCCCTCCAGGGATGCCCCCCCTGCAAATCCCAGGGACACATCCCTCTGCCCCTCCCCAGGGATGTCCCCCTCTGCCCCCCCAGGGATGCCCACCTGCCCCCCAGGGATGCCCCCCTGGGACACCACCCTGCCCCCCCAGGGACACCCATCCTGCAAATCCCAGGGATGCCCATTACACAGCAGTATTGAAAAAACGATGTTATTCTATTCTATGTGCTTCTATTATATTCTAGTTTATTCTGTAATTTTATTTACTTTTCTATTTTGTTCTGTTTGGAAATTGGAAAAAGTATTTAAATTCAAATTTTTGTTTTCATTATTTCAGAATCGTTTAAGTTCAGTATTATTGTTAATTCAGAAAATCGGATACATCAGAATTTCAGAAAAATGAAAATTCGTCTGAATTCTGATATTGGTTCAGAGTAAAAACTTTTACAGATGATGATCGGGAAAATATTACTTCTCAAGATATATTTAAGAAAAGAATGCAATTTTTAATTATATATTATTTTAATATTCTTTTTTTAATATATTTTTTGTATAGAAGGGGCCCCTCCTGTTCGGGGCCCCTGGGCAGCTGGGCACACTGATAGATTCCCACCCCCGGTGAGTAATGATTGGAGAGATAGGGGGCCCCCCGGTACCTGTAACCCCCCCGCGTTCGGGATGATGTCAGAGCATTGTGAAGGAAAGCCCCCCCCACCCCCGAACATTCCGCCGGCGGGGACGCTTCTTGCTGCGCACCGCGTAATTAGAGGAAGGGGCCGGATCGGCTCTCGGCATTTTCTTTTCAAAGCTCTTAATTAACTGGAACTTCATATTCACATTAAAGGATTATTACAGCAAATGTGCAAAACACGCCGTTATGGCGCTCGGCCGCGTTCTGAATACTAACTACCTGGAGACACACCGCGACCGGCTGCGGTGAGAAACGGCGAGGAAAGGAAGGAAAACATCATCGAAAATTTTAAATATTATTTACATAAAAAAATAATTACAATGTAACCAGAAATGTATTACAGATCATTCGATGTGAACTTCTCTGTGATTCTCCGGGATTCACCCCAAATCCTTGGATAGTAAAACCCGGACCGGGTGGTGAGGGAGGAGTCCAGTTCTATGTCAGGGGTCAGTCTGTGTCCTTATCCGAGATAAGATGATCTTCACTATTATCAGGGCTTAGGATGGCCTAAAAACTATCTTTAGGGGCTTACAGTGCTGCTATCAGGGCTTAGGACAGCCTTCAGCCTATCATTGGGGCTTAGGACGGCCTTCAACCTATCATTGGGGCTTAGGACGGCCTTCAACGTATCATTGGGGCTTAGGGTGGCCTTCAACGTATCATTGGGGCTTAGGGTGGCCTTCAACCTATCATTGGGGCTTAGGATGGCCTTCAACCTATCATTGGGGCTTAGGATGGCCTTCAACGTATCATTGGGGCTTAGGACGGCCTTCAACCTATCATTGGGGCTTAGGACGGCCTTCAACCTG
Source organism: Rana kukunoris (assembly GCA_029574335.1). Taxonomy (NCBI): domain Eukaryota; kingdom Metazoa; phylum Chordata; class Amphibia; order Anura; family Ranidae; genus Rana; species Rana kukunoris. The sequence continues at coordinate 5,680 of JAJQKJ010001908.1, read as the reverse complement.
TAATTGGGGCTTAGGGTGGCCTTCAATCTATCATTGGGGCTTAGGACGGCCTATAACCTATCATTGGGGCTTAGGATGGCCTTCAACGTATCATTGGGGCTTAGGATGGCCTTCAACGTATCATTGGCGCTTAGGGTGGCCTTCAACCTCTCATTGGGGCTTAGGATGGCCTTCAACCTGTCATTGGGGCTTAGGGTGGCCTTCAACCTATCATTGGGGCTTAGAACGGCCTTCAACCTGTCATTGGGGCTTAGGGTGGCGTTCAACATATCATTGGGGCTTAGGACGGCCTTCAACCTCTCATAGGGGCTTAGGACGGCCTTCAACCTATCATTGGGGCTTAGGGTGGCCTTCAACCTATCATTGGGGATTAGGAGGGCCTTCAACCTATCATTGGGGCTTAGGATGGCCTTCAACGTATCAATGGGGCTTAGGGCGGCCTTCAACCTATCATTGGGGCTTAGGGTGGCCTTCAACCTCTCATTGGGGCTTAGGACAGCCTTCAACCTGTCATTGGGGCTTAGGGTGGCCTTCAACCTATCATTGGGGCTTAGGACGGCCTTCAACCTGTCATTGGGGCTTAGGGTGGCCTTCAACCTGTCATTGGGGCTTAGGACGGCCTTCAACATATCATTGGGGCTTAGGACGGCCTTCAACATATCATTGGGGCTTAGGACGGCCTTCAACCTCTCATTGGGGCTTAGGGCGGCCTTCAACCTATCATTGGGGCTTAGGGTGGCCTTCAACCTCTCATTGGGGCTTAGGACAGCCTTCAACCTGTCATTGGGGCTTAGGGTGGCCTTCAACCTATCATTGGGGCTTAGGGACGGCCTTCAACCTGTCATTGGGGCTTAGGGTGGCCTTCAACCTGTCATTGGGCTTAGGGTGGCCTTCAACCTGTCATTGGGGCTTAGGACGGCCTTCAACATATCATTGGGGCTTAGGACGGCCTTCAACATATCATTGGGGCTTAGGACGGCCTTCAACCTCTCATTGGGGCTTAGGACGGCCCAAAAACTATCATCATGGCTCACGATGGGCTTCAAGATATTACAAGGGCTTAGAATGGCCTTCAGAATATCCTTAAGGCTTTAGGGGTCACACACTCGGGTCGGATATCGAGCGGAAATTCGGCCTGTGTATACAGTAGCTGGTCCAGAAGGGACATGACTAAAAAAAATGAGTCCGATCATCGCTCTCAGCCATTGGCAGTCCCCCTGTCAGAACACAAAAGCTTGGCAGGGAAGATCGCTGTACTAACATTGCATAGTTAGTACACTGGGTTTAACAGAGAAAAAACTGCTAGTCTATACTGGGCTTTAGGATTGGCCTTCAAACTATCATCCTCGGGCCTGATGAAGGCAACAGACCAGCCCCCGAAATGCGACAGATCTTCATCCATTGAAATAAAACTCTTTGGACTTTAAGGTGCCATCGTAATCCGGGCCACCTAAGGGGGACATACAACCCCATCACCAGCCACGGGCCCCAAGGCTACAAGGGGCCCTCCCCATCCAAAATACCCAAACCAATAATTAAAGACACCACTGCCAAATATATATATATATATATACATGTTTCTTTTCAATACACTTTATTCAAAAGGGAACCGTGCATTACTAACACCATCGTCCAACAGACTCTCCTCCTCCAATGTGTTTCACCCTGAGAAGGACTCCATGATGAAGCCCCTCCCTCCACGATGAAGCCCCTCCCTCCACAATGAAGCCCCTCCCTCCATGATGACCCCCCCCCTCCATGATTATTACCCTCCATCCATAATGAAGCCCCTCCCTCCAGGATGATTCCTCTCCCTCCATGATGATTTCCCTCCCTCCATGATTAAGCCCCTCCCTCCAGGATGATTCCCCTCCCCCAGGATGAAGCCCCTCCCTCAATGATTATTATCCTCCATCCATGATGAAGCCCCTCTCTCCAGGATGATTCCCCTCCCTCCAGGATGATTCCCCTCCCTCCAGGATGATTTCCCTTCCTCCATGATGAAGCCCCTCCCTCCATGATTATTACCCTCCATCAATGATGAAGCCCCTCCCTCCATGATGATTCCCTCCCTCCATGATAAAGCCCCTCCCTCCATAATGATTCCCCTCCCTCCAGGATGATTCCCCTCCCTCCATGATGATTTCCCCTCCCTCCATGATGAAGCCCCTCCCTCCAGGATGATTCCCCTCCCTCCATGACGAAGACCCTCCCTCCATGATGATTCCCCTCCCTCCACGATGAAGCCCCTCCCTCCAAAACGAAAGTCCCTCACTCCATGATGATCCCCCTCCCCACATGACGATTCTCCTCCCTACATGATGATTCCCCTCCCTCCATGATGATTCCCCTCCCTCCATGATGATTCCCCTCCCTACATGATGATTCCCCTCCCTCCATGATGATTCCCCTCCCTCCAGGATGATTCCCCTCCCTCCATGATGATTCCCCTCCCTCCAGGATGATTCCCCTCCCTCCATGATGAAGCCACTCCCTCCACAAGAAAGTCCCTCCCTCGATAATGAAGCACCTCCCTCCCTGGGGTAAAGACTTGGAGAGGGAGGAGCAGGTCTGGAGGACGGCGCTCTTTTTTATGCAAAATTCCCAATAAGAATAAAATACATTTTTTAGCGCCGGTGCCGTTTGGTTCTCTCGGTTTTTGGACCCTTTCAGTTTTATTGTTTGGCACTTTCATTCTTCTCCTGGTCCCGGATCCCCCGGTATGTTGGCATAAGACGTCCCAAAATGAAGAGCAGCCAAGCCGGAATCTTCCCCTCGGGGGCGATGGTCACACCTGAGTCAGGTATAAAGCCCTCCTGTTTGGGTGTACCGTGCCTTTAAATGTGAGTGTGGGCGGCGGCACGTTCTCGTACACAGCTCTGGCCGCCGCGGTAGATGGATGGCGAGGAGTTTTAACGATCGTTCTTGGCCGTTCTCCGTCTGCTCCACAGCAAAGGAGGAAGAAATAAACAAACTGCGGCAATTTTTCCGCTCCTCGGATCCTCCGAAGAACATAACGCGAGCGAATCACGGCGCGGTATTATAGTAGATGTTATCGCCGCCAAGTCCAGGCACGCCAACCGCAGTAAAAATCCTCTTTACTGTCCTCCGCCTGGAAAAAAGAACGGCATACAAACAGCGGTCAGTTTAATCAGCGATACCCGGCGTTTTATCACCGCAAGCACACAAAAACGGCACAAAGCCGCCAGAAATACCGAAATACAAACTTGTAGAAGGAGCGCCAACCGAAAAAAAAAAGCAAAAAATGGAGCTGCGCCAACACAACGAAAAATGATCCCAATAAATGAATCAAAAGTGGAATAAATTCTTATTATATGGAAAGAAACTGAATTCAGAGAACCAGGGCGCGCGTGTGAAAAAAAAATGTATCAATAAAAGTCGAAAAGATGAAACAATAAAAACAATAAAATCTTCAAAGAGTGAAAATCAATCGATGAAAACACACAAGCGTGAAAAACACGCAGAGAATGCACACTTACCTCACGGTAAGCAAATCCCAGCGCGGGCCTTTCCTGGGACACGCCGTGCAGCAACTTCATAATCACTCCAAATAAACACTGGATGCTGGCGTGAGTTCAGGTGTCAGGCGTGAGTTCAGGTGTCAGGCGGTGAGTTCTGGTGTCAGGCGTGAGTTAAGGTGTCAGGCGTGAGTTCAGGTGTCAGGTGTGAGTTCAGGTGTCAGTTCAGGTGTCAGGTGTGAGTTCAGGTGTCAGGCGTGTGTTCAGGTGTCAGTTCAGGTGTCAGGTGTGAGTTCAGGTGTCAGGCGTGAGTTCAGGTGTCAGGCATGAGTTCAGGTGTCAGGCGTGAGTGTCAGGTGTCAGGCGTGAGTTTCAGGTGTGAGTTCAGGTGTCAGGCGTGAGTTCAGGTGTCAGGGCGTGAGTTCAGGTCAAAGGTGTCCAGGTGTGTAGTGTTCAGGAGGTCAGGTGTGAGTTTAGGTGTGAGTTCAGGTGTGAGCAGGTGTCAGGTTTCAGGTGTCAGGTGTCGTGAGTTTCAGGGTTCAGGTGTGAGTTCAGGTGTCAGGCGTGAGTTCAGGTGTCAGGTGTGAGTTCAGGTGTCAGGTGTGAGAGTTCAGTGTCAGGTGTCAGTGAGTTCAGGTGTCCAGGTGGGGAGTTTCAGGTGTGTTCAGGTGTCATGAGTTCAGGTGTCAGGTGTGAGTTCAGGTGTCAGGCAGGTGTCAGGCATGAGTTCAGGTGTCAGGCAGTGAGTTCAGGTGGTCAGGTACGTGAGTTCAGGTGTCAGGCGTGAGTTCAGGTGTCAGGTGTGAGTTCAGGTGTGTCAGGCGTGAGTTCAGGTGTCAGGCGTGAGTTCAGGTGTGAGTTCAGGTTCAGGCATGAGTTCAGGTGTCAGGATGTGTTGTTCAGGTGTCAGGTGTGAGTTTTGGTGTCAGGTGTGAGTTCAGGTGTCAGGCGTGAGTTCAGGTGTCAGGTGTGAGTTCAGGTGTCAGGCGTGAAGTTCAGGTGTCAGGTGTGAGTTTCAGGTGTCAGGAGCGTGAGTTCAGGTGTCAGGCATGAGTTCAGAGTGTCAGGTGTCAGGTGAGTTCAGTGTGTGAGTTCAGGTGTCAGGCATGAGTTCAGGTGTCAGGTGTGAGTTCAGGTGTCCTGTCGTGAGTTCAGGTGTCAGGTGTGAGTTTCAGGCGTTCAGTGTGGTGAGTTCAGGTGTCCAGGCGTGAGGTCAGGTGTCAGGCAAGGTCAGTGAGTTCAGGTGTCAGGCAGTGAGTTCAGGTGTCAGGTGTTCAGGTGAGTTCAGGTGTCAGGTGTGAGTTCAGGTGTCAGGCATGAAGTTCAGGAGTCAGGTGTCAGTGAGTTCAGGCAGGTGTCAGGTGTTGAGTTCAGGTGTCAGGCATGAGTTCAGGTGTCAGGTGTGAGTTCAGGTGTCAGGCCAGTGTAAGTTTCAAGTTCAGGCGGAAAGTTCAGGTGTCAGGCGTGAGTTCAGGTGTCAGGGCGTAGTTCAGGTGTCAGGTGTGAGTTCAGGTGGTCAGGTGTGAGTTCAGGTGTGGGTTCAGGTGTCAGGAGTTCAGGTGTTGAGGCGTGAGTTTTCAGGTGTCAGGTGTGAGTTCAGGTGTCAGAGTTGTTGTTCAGGAGTCAGGCGTGAGTTCAGGCAGGGTGTCAGGCGTGAGTTTCAGGTGTCAGCAGGTGTCAGGTGAAAGGTGTCAGGTGTGTTCAGGCAGGTGAGTTCAGGTGTCAGGCGTGAGTTCAGGTGTCAGGCGTGATGTTCAGGTGTCAGGTGTGAGTTTAAGGTGTCAGGCGTGAGTCAGTGTCAGGCGTGAGTTCAGGTGTCACGGTGTGGAGTTCAGGTGTCAGCGTGAGAGGTGTCAGGTGTGAGTTCAGGTCGGTGAGTTCAGGTGTCAGGTGTGAGTTCAGGTCAGGTGAGTTCAGGTGTCAGGTGTGAGTTCAGGTGTCCCAGTGTCGTGAGTTCAGGTGTCAGGTGTGAGTTCAGGTGTCAGAGTTCAGGTGTCAGCGTGAGTTCAGGTGTCAGGCGTGAGTTCAGGTGTCAGTGAGTTCAGGTGGCAGGAGTTCAGGTGGGTTCAGGTGTCAGGCGTGGAGTTCAGGTGTCAGTGTGTGAGTTCAGTGTCAGGTGTCAGGTGTCAGGTGTCAGGCGTGAGTTCAGGTGTCAGGTGTGAGTTCAGGTGTCAGGCGTGAGTTCAGGTGTCAGGCGTGAA
>JAJQKJ010001016.1:0-83681 GCA_029574335.1 Rana kukunoris | reverse complement strand
ATGAGATGTCAGGAGACCACCAGACTGGTCCACCCACGCCATATTAGTGTCAGGAGACCACCAAGACACTGGTCCACGCCATATGGTGTCAGGAGACCACGAGACCACCAAGATGGGTCCCCCAGCCATATGATGTCAGGAGACCACGAAGACACTGGTCCACACCATATGGTGTCAGGAGACCACCAAGACTGGTCCACGCCATATGGTGTCAGGAGACCACCAAGACTGGTCCACGCCATATGGTGTCAGGAGACCACCAAGACTGGTCCACGCCATATGGTGTCAGGAGACCACCAAGACTGGTCCACGCCATATGGTGTCAGGAGACCACCAAGACTGGTCCACGCCATATGGTGTCAGGAGACCACCAAGACTGGTCCACGCCATATGGTGTCAGAAGACCACCAAGACACTGGTCCACGCCATATGGTGTCAGAAAACCACCAAGACACTTGTCCACGCCATATGGTGTCAGGAGACCACCAAGACACTGGTCCATGCCATATGGTGTCAGGAGACCACCAAGACACTGGTCCACGCCATATGGTGTCAGGAGACCACCAAGACACTGGTCCACGCCATATGGTGTCAGGAGACCACCAAGACACTGGTCCACGCCATATGGTGTCAGGAGACCACCAAGACACTGGTCCACGCCATATGGTGTCAGGAGACCACCAAGACTGGTCCATGCCATATGGTGGCAGGAGACCACCAAGACTGGTCCACGCCATATGGTGTCAGGAGACCACAAAGACACTGGTCAGACGCCATATGGTGTCAGGAGACCACGAAGACACTGGTCCCACGCCATATGGTGTCAGGAGACCACGAAGACACTGGTCCCACGCCATATGGTGTCAGGAGACCAACCAAGACACTGGTCCCACGCCATATGGTGACCCCACACTTCACTCATACTGTGGTCAGTGTCCCCTCCGGCCCCTTATACTCGATGCTCAGGACACAGTCACCTAGAGCCCAGGGAAAATATGCCAAACTGCACCGTCTAACCATCTGCCCCCCTGCTTAAATCCCCCCCCCCCCAACCAAGAAAAAAATCAACCTCCAGGCACAAATATTTCACGCCTTCGAGGAGTAAACATTCACCCCCCTCCAAATTCCCCTACTAGCACAAATACCCCCCATCCCACTTCCTAGCACAGACCACCCCCAATCATCCCTACTAGCACCCCCCCATCCTACTTCCTAGCACAGACCACCCCCAATCCTCCCTACTAGCACCCCCCCATCCTACTCCCTAGCACAGACCGCCCCCAATCCTCCCTTCTAGCACCTCCCATCCCACTTCCTAGCAAAGAATGCCCCCCAATCCTCCCTACTAGCACCCCCCCCTCCCACTTCCTAGCACAGACTGTCCCAATCCTCCCTACTAGTACCCCCCCTCCCACTTCCTAGCACAGACCACCCCCAATCCTCCCTACTAACACCCCCCCCCTCCCACTTCCTAGCACAGACCGCCCCCAATCATCCCTACTAGCACCCCCCATCCCACTTCCTAGCACAGACCACCCCCAATCCTCCCTACTAGCACCCCCCATCCTACTTCCTAGCACAGACCACCCCCAATCCTCCCTACTAACACCCCCCCTCCCACTTCCTAGCACAGACCTCCCCCAATCCTCCCTACTAGCACCCCCCTATCCCACTTCCTAGCACAGACCGCCCCCCAATCATCCCTACTAGCACCCCCCCATCCCACTTCCTAGCACAGACCACCCCCAATCATCCCTACTAGCACCCCCATCCCACTTCCTAGCACAGACCGCCCCCAATCCTCTCTACTAGCACCCCCCATCCCACTTCCTAGCACAGACCACCCCAATCCTCCCTACTAGCACCCCCATCCCACTTCCTAGCACAGACCACCCCCAATCCTCCCTACTAGCACCCACCCCCCATCCCACTTCCTAGCACAGACCACCCCAATCCTCCCTACTAGCACCCCCCCCATCCCACTTCCTAGCACAGACCACCCCCAATCCTCCCTACTAGCACCCCCCATCCCACTTCCTAGCACAGACCTCCCCCAATCATCCCTACTAACACCCCCCCATCCCACATCCTAGCACAGACCTCCCCCAATCCTCCCTACTAGCACCACCCTATCCCACGTCCTAGCACAGACCGCCCCCCAATCTTCCTTACTAGCACCCCCCATCCCACTTCCTAGCACAGACCGCCCCCCAATCATCCCTACTGGCACCCCCCTATCCCACTTCCTAGCACAGACCACCCCCAATCCTCCCTACTAGCACCCCCCATCCCACTTCCTAGCACAGACCGCCCCCAATCCTCCCTACTAGCACCCCCCTATCCCACTTCCTAGCACAGACCTCCCCCAATCCTCCCTACTAGCACACCCCCCATCCCACTTCCTAGCACAGACCACCCCCAATCCTCCCTACTAGCACCCCCCCATCCCACTTCCTAGCACAGACCACCCCCAATCCTCCCTACTAGCACCCCCCATCCCACTTCCTAGCACAGACCACCCCCAATCCTCCCTACTAGCACCCCTCATCCCACTTCTTAGCACAGACCACCCCCAATCCTCCCTACTAGCACCCCCCATCCCACTTCCTAGCACAGACCACCCCCAATCCTCCCTACTAGCACCCCTCATCCCACTTCTTAGCACAGACCACCCCCAATCCTCCCTACTAGCACCCCCCATCCTACTTCCTAGCACAGACCACCCCCAATCCTCTCTACTAGCACCCCCCATCCCACTTCCTAGCACAGACCACCCCAATCCTCCCTACTAGCACCCCCATCCCACTTCCTAGCACAGACCACCCCCCAATCCTCCCTACTAGCACCCCCCCCCATCCCACTTCCTAGCACAGACCACCCCAATCCTCCCTACTAGCACCCCCCATCCCACTTCCTAGCACAGACCACCCCCAATCCTCCCTACTAGCACCCCCCATCCCACTTCCTAGCACAGACCTCCCCCAATCCTCCCTACTAGCACCCCCCTATCCCACTTCCTAGCACAGACCCGCCCCCCAATCATCCCTACTAGCACCCCCCATCCCACTTCCTAGCACAGACCACCCCCAATCATCCCTACTAGCACCCCCCATCCCACTTCCTAGCACAGACCGCCCCCAATCCTCTCTACTAGCACCCCCCATCCCACTTCCTAGCACAGACCACCCCAATCCTCCCTACTAGCACCCCCATCCCACTTCCTAGCACAGACCACCCCCAATCCTCCCTACTAGCACCCCCCATCCCACTTCCTAGCACAGACCACCCCAATCCTCCCTACTAGCACCCCCCATCCCACTTCCTAGCACAGACCACCCCCAATCCTCCCTACTAGCACCCCCCATCCCACTTCCTAGCACAGACCTCCCCCAATCATCCCTACTAACACCCCCCATCCCACATCCTAGCACAGACCTCCCCCAATCCTCCCTACTAGCACCACCCTATCCCACGTCCTAGCACAGACCGCCCCCCAATCCTCCCTACTAGCACCCCCCATCCCACTTCCTAGCACAGACCGCCCCCCAATCATCCCTACTGGCACCCCCCTATCCCACTTCCTAGCACAGACCACCCCCAATCCTCCCTACTAGCACCCCCCATCCCACTTCCTAGCACAGACCGCCCCCAATCCTCCCTACTAGCACCCCCCTATCCCACTTCCTAGCACAGACCTCCCCCAATCCTCCCTACTAGCACCCCCCATCCCACTTCCTAGCACAGACCACCCCCAATCCTCCCTACTAGCACCCCCCATCCCACTTCCTAGCACAGACCACCCCCAATCCTCCCTACTAGCACCCCCCATCCCACTTCCTAGCACAGACCACCCCCAATCCTCCCTACTAGCACCCCTCATCCCACTTCTTAGCACAGACCACCCCCAATCCTCCCTACTAGCACCCCCCATCCCACTTCCTAGCACAGACCACCCCCAATCCTCCCTACTAGCACCCCTCATCCCACTTCTTAGCACAGACCACCCCCAATCCTCCCTACTAGCACCCCCCATCCTACTTCCTAGCACAGACCACCCCCAATCCTCTCTACTAGCACCCCCCATCCCACTTCCTAGCACAGACCACCCCAATCCTCCCTACTAGCACCCCCATCCCACTTCCTAGCACAGACCACCCCCAATCCTCCCTACTAGCACCCCCCATCCCACTTCCTAGCACAGACCACCCCAATCCTCCCTACTAGCACCCCCCATCCCACTTCCTAGCACAGACCACCCCCAATCCTCCCTACTAGCACCCCCCATCCCACTTCCTAGCACAGACCGCCCCCCAATCATCCCTACTAACACCCCCCCATCCCCACATCCTAGCACAGACCTCCCCCAATCCTCCCTACTAGCACCCCTCATCCCACTTCTTAGCACAGACCACCCCCAATCCTCCCTACTAGCACCCCCCCATCCTACTTCCTAGCACAGACCACCCCCAATCCTCTCTACTAGCACCCCCCATCCCACTTCCTAGCACAGACCACCCCAATCCTCCCTACTAGCACCCCCATCCCACTTCCTAGCACAGACCACCCCCAATCCTCCCTACTAGCACCCCCCCATCCCACTTCCTAGCACAGACCACCCCAATCCTCCCTACTAGCACCCCCCATCCCACTTCCTAGCACAGACCACCCCCAATCCTCCCTACTAGCACCCCCCATCCCACTTCCTAGCACAGACCTCCCCCAATCATCCCTACTAACACCCCCCATCCCACATCCTAGCACAGACCTCCCCCCAATCCTCCCTACTAGCACCACCCTATCCCACGTCCTAGCACAGACCGCCCCCCCAATCCTCCCTACTAGCACCCCCCATCCCACTTCCTAGCACAGACCGCCCCCCAATCATCCCTACTGGCACCCCCCCTATTCCACTTCCTAGCACAGACCACCCCCAATCCTCCCTACTAGCACCCCCCATCCCACTTCCTAGCACAGACCGCCCCCAATCCTCCCTACTAGCACCCCCCCATCCCACTTCCTAGCACAGACCACCCCCAATCCTCCCTACTAGCACCCCCCATCCCACTTCCTAGCACAGACCACCCCCCAATCCTCCCTACTAGCACCCCCCATCCCACTTCCTAGCACAGACCACCCCCAATCCTCCCTACTAGCACCCCTCATCCCACTTCTTGCACAGACCACCCCCAATCCTCCCTACTAGCACCCCCCATCCCACTTCCTAGCACAGACCACCCCCAATCCTCCCTACTAGCACCCCTCATCCCACTTCTTAGCACAGACCACCCCCAATCCTCCCTACTAGCACCCCCCATCCTACTTCCTAGCACAGACCACCCCCAATCCTCCCTACTAGCACTCCCCATCCCACTTCCTAGCACAGACCGCCCCCCCAATCCTCCCTACTAACACCCCCCATCCCACTTCCTAGCACAGACCACCCCCAATCCTCCCTACTAGCAACCGCCCCCCCATTCCACTTCCTAGCACAGACCACACCCAATCCTCCCTACTAACACCCCCCCATCCCACTTCCTAGCACAGACCACCCCCCAATCATCCCAACCAGTGGCGTAACAACCAGGGGGGCAGGGGGTGCGTCTGCCCCGGGCGCTGAACTGAGGGGGGCGCCAGCGTCCGACAGCTCTGCGGATAGTATAGTGAGCGGCTCCTCCACTGAGCGCACAGCCCCCCGCCGGTACCTCCCAGCGGCCGGCACAGGCACGCCTGGAAGGATGCAGGGGTTGCCCTGTTTGGCATAACACCAGCGTGCACTGCGGAGGCTCCAAGATGGCGCCGCGCTCTGCAGTCCGGTGGCGCCTGCAGGGACTCCCGCTCAGCCAAGCAAGTAAGAGTCGCTGGGATGTGATGCAGGGAGAGAATGGTTTAGGAGAGGCAGGGTGTGTGCTGGGGAAGACCTGGGACAGGCTGCCTGTCCCAAGACTTCCCCAGCGCACACCCTGCCTCCGCTGGAGTAGAGTGTTGGCCCAGCCCGGTCCACAGCTTAATAGGGAGATCCACACTGCAGCCCTGATATCATGTTTATATAAGGGGGGGGGCGGGGAAAAAAATCTGCCCTGGGCGCCCATGACTCTGGTTACGCCACTGATCCCAACTAGCACCCCCCCCATCCCACTTCCTAGCACAGACCACCCCCCAATCATCCCAACTAGCACCCCCGCCCAAAAAAAAATTAGGCACCAACCTGCATGGTTACCCCCTAAGCATAAATTCCCCCTCCTCCCAGTACAAATCCACCCCCTGCTTGAATTTCCCCTTCCAGCACAAATCTCTGCCCCTACATCCCCCCAACACTCCCCCCCCCAAAAAAAATCAACCTACAAGCACAAATCCTTCAACCCTCAAATTTCCCCATCCAAATACATATCCCCCCCAAAAAATAAATAAAGATTGGGCACCAAACTGCATGGTTACCCCCTAAGTATAAGCATTTCCCCTGCTCACAGTAAAAAATCCCCCCTGCTTAAATAAATCCGCCCACCCAGCACAAATCTCTGCCCCTTCCACCCCCCCCCCAAAAACAAAAGTCCTCTTCAAGTACACCCCCCACAAAAAAAATGCGCAGCAACCTGCATGATTACACCTTAAGCATAAATCCCCCCCTCCTCCCAGTACAAATCCACCCCTGCTTAAATTTGCACTCCCAGCACAAATCTCTGCCCCCCCCCCCCCCCCCCACTAAGTACACATCCTCCCCCACTCCAAATTCCCCTCCTAGCACAAATCCTCCACACCCCAAATTTTCCCTGAGTACACATTCTCTCCCCCTACTCCCAACACAATTCTCCCTCCCAATCACCACTCCTAGCACCCCCCCCCCCCCACAAATTTGCCCTCCTTGAACAATTCATACCCTCTGCTGCCTCTAATTCTTCTTCTTCCCAACACAAAATCCTTCCCTGCTTACTCTCCTCGCGGTGCCCCCCCCCTAACCTTACATAATACCACAGTGCCCAGGGCAGCCTCCCCTCCTGCCCCCCCTTGTTCCGGACCTGCTTATACAGGTGGGTGCACTGAATGCCACTTACTGGTTTTGGCATGTCCCTCCTGCTCGCACACAATGTACAGGTAGCGGGGGCTCTCCGGACAAAATGGCAGCAGCACTGACTGCAGAACAGCTGGGATCAGAGTCACCCAGAAGAGGACCGGCCACCGAGAGCTTGTGCCCAGGAACAAATCCAGACCCAGAACCTGAGAAACGAGACACAAAAGGTGAAGAAAAGAGGTGGGGAGACGATAAGGGCAGAGAGACGAGAACCATCCATCAGACTTACCTGAGCCACAAGAATACCGATGACCAGAGATAGCTGGTGGAGGGTGCCCAGCGCCCCTCGCAGGTGTGTTGGGGAAATTTCTCCTACATACATTGGAACCAAACCAGAGGCCAGACCTGGCATAACAAAGAGAACGTTTTACCGAGATATCACTAGGAGGGGATGGAACAAAATGCATCAAAGAGAAGGACCAACATTACATTACATAACCAAGACCTATTAGAACACGCTCATAGTATGTGAGCCGACCCCCAAACTATTTGTGTATATGTGGCCACACGCCCGCTATCCCGAAAGCTGGCAATGCCATGTGACCACTCAGATCCAACCAAGTCAAAGTTGGCAATGTGGTGATGCCATGTGACCAATGTCGAGAAAGGTCTACAAGGACCTCTCTTGGTGGCAATGTGGTGATGTCATGTGACCAATGTTGAGGAAGGTCTACAAGGACCTCTCTTGGAGGCAATGTGGTGATGTCATGTGACCAATGTCGAGAAAGGTCTACAAGGACCTCTCTTGGAGGCAATGTGGTGATGCCATGTGACCAATGTTGAGGAAGGTCTACAAGGACCTCTCTTGGAGGCAATGTGGTGATGTCATGTGACCAATGTCGAGGACCTCTCTTGGTGGCAATGTGGTGATGTCATGTGACCAATGTCGAGGAAGGTCTACAAGGAGCCCTCTTGGAGGCAACGTGTGATGTCATGTGACCAATGTCGAGAAAGGTTTACAAGGACCTCTCTTGGAGGCAATATGGTGATGTCATGTGACCAATGTCGAAGAAGGTCTACAAGGATCCTCTCTTGGAGGCAACGTGTGATGTCATGTGACCAATGTCGAGGAAGGTCTACAAGGACCTCTCTTGGAGGCAATGTGGTGATGTCATGTGACCAATGTCGAGGAAGGTCTACAAGGACCTCTCTTGGAGGCAATGTGGTGATGTCATGTGACCAATGTCGAGGAAGGTCTACAAGGACCTCTCTTGGAGGCAATGTGGTGATGTCATGTGACCAATGTCGAGGAAGGTCTACAAGGACCTCTCTTGGAGGCAATGTGGTGATGTCATGTGACCAATGTCGAGGAAGGTCTACAAGGACCTCTCTTGGAGGCAATGTGGTGATGTCATGTGACCAATGTCGAGGAAGGTCTACAAGGACCTCTCTTGGAGGCAATGTGGTGATGTCATGTGACCAATGTCGAGGAAGGTCTACAAGGACCTCTCTTGGAGGCAATGTGGTGATGTCATGTGACCAATGTCGAGGAAGGTCTACAAGGACCTCTCTTGGAGGCAATGTGGTGATGTCATGTGACCAATGTCGAGGAAGGTCTACAAGGACCTCTCTTGGAGGCAATGTGGTGATGTCATGTGACCAATGTCGAGGACCTCTCTTGGTGGCAATGTGGTGATGTCATGTGACCAATGTCGAGGAAGGTCTACAAGGACCTCTCTTGGAGGCAATGTGGTGATGCCATGTGACCAATGTTGAGGAAGGTCTACAAGGACCCCTCTTGGAGGCAATGTGGTGATGTCATGTGACCAATGTCGAGGAAGGTCTACAAGGACCTCTCTTGGAGGCAATGTGGTGATGCCATGTGACCAATGTTGAGGAAGGTCTACAAGGACCCCTCTTGGAGGCAATGTGGTGATGTCATGTGACCAATGTCGAGGAAGGTCTACAAGGACCTCTCTTGGAGGCAATGTGGTGATGCCATGTGACCAATGTTGAGGAAGGTCTACAAGGACCTCTCTTGGAGGCAATGTGGTGATGTCATGTGACCAATGTCGAGGACCTCTCTTGGTGGCAATGTGGTGATGTCATGTGACCAATGTCGAGGAAGGTCTACAAGGAGCCCTCTTGGAGGCAACGTGTGATGTCATGTGACCAATGTCGAGAAAGGTTTACAAGGACCTCTCTTGGAGGCAATATGGTGATGTCATGTGACCAATGTCGAAGAAGGTCTACAAGGATCCTCTCTTGGAGGCAACGTGTGATGTCATGTGACCAATGTCGAGGAAGGTCTACAAGGACCTCTCTTGGAGGCAATGTGGTGATGTCATGTGACCAATGTCGAGGAAGGTCTACAAGGACCTCTCTTGGAGGCAATGTGATGTCATGTGACCAATGTCGAGGAAGGTCTACAAGGACCTCTCTTGGAGGCAATGTGGTGATGTCATGTGACCAATGTCGAGGAAGGTCTACAAGGACCTCTCTTGGAGGCAATGTGGTGATGTCATGTGACCAATGTCGAGGAAGGTCTACAAGGACCTCTCTTGGAGGCAATGTGGTGATGTCATGTGACCAATGTCGAGGAAGGTCTACAAGGACCTCTCTTGGTGGCAATGTGGTGATGTCATGTGACCAATGTTGAGGAAGGAAGGAATAGGTGACCTGCATTTTCATCGTGCTGTGTGATATCTTCCAATGGTCGTTTTTCACATTTCCTACCTGAATATACTCCAATAATGAACCTTCCCAGGATCATCATCTCATACGACTGGCTGATCTGACTTAGTCCCATCATGGAACCACCAATGAAGGCAAAGATGTTATTCACAATCATGGCTTTCTTCCTGTTCAGGGATGGAAGAAAAGAAAAACAAACACGATCAGCACAGAAAACTGAGACTCCATTTTCCAAATTTGATTGCAAGCTTCTGATATAACTTGCATATCATTATAAGGATCTGTAATTCTGCTTAGCCAGTCTCGGAATATACACAACTGACTGATCCAACTGCATGGCCAAGAAGATCCTTATTTCCAGGATCACCTCAATGCTCACTGGATGATACTGGTTCAATGCTCAGTGAGGAGGTTGGAGGTGCAGGAGAAACTGGAAACTACCATAAACCTGGAAATTAGTGTCTAATGCCTGGATATACTGTTTGACAGGGGTGCCTAACCCCAAATATTGGATGAATGGAAACGCCAATTTTTTGGGCATGTAAAAAGTAAATATGATCTACCAAAACTTTTTGTACGTCGTCCTGGCTCCCTGATCTCCATGTACATCGTCCTGGCTCCCCCTTCCCTCGTACTCTCCATCATCCTGGCTCCCCCTTCCCTCATATTCTCCATATTCCCTGATCTCCATGTACATCATCCTGGCTCCCCCTTCCCTCGTACTCTCCATATTCCCTGATCTCCATGTACATCATCCTGGCTCCCCCTTCCCTCGTACTCTCCATATTCCCTGATCTCCATGTACATCATCCTGGCTCCCCCTTCCCTCATATTCTCCATGTTCCCTGATCTCCATGTACATCGTCCTGGCTCCCCCTTCCCTCGTACTCTCCATATTCCCTGATCTCCATGTACATCGTCCTGGCTCCCCCTTCCCTCGTACTCTCCATATTCCCTGATCTCTGTGTACATCGTCCTGGCTCCCCCTTCCCTCGTACTCTCCATATCCCTGATCTCCATGTACATCGTCCTGGCTCCCCCTTCCCTCGTACTCTCCATATTCCCTGATCTCCATGTACATCGTCCTGGCTCCCCCTTCCCTCGTACTCTCCATGTTCCCTGATCTCCATGTACATCGTCCTGGCTCCCCCTTCCCTCGTACTCTCCATATTCCCTGATCTCCATGTACATCGTCCTGGCTCCCCCTTCCTCGTACTCTCCATATTCCCTGATCTCCATGTACATCGTCCTGGCTCCCCCTTCCCTCGTACTCTCCATGTTCCCTGATCTCCATGTACATCGTCCTGGCTCCCCCTTCCCTCGTACTCTCCATATTCCCTGATCTCCATGTACATCGTCCTGGCTCCCCCTTCCCTCGTACTCTCCATATTCCCTGATCTCTGTGTACATCGTCCTGGCTCCCCCTTCCCTCGTACTCTCCATATTCCCTGATCTCCATGTACATCGTCCTGGCTCCCCCTTCCCTCGTACTCTCCATATTCCCTGATCTCCATGTACATCGTCCTGGCTCCCTCCCCCTTCCCTTGTACTCTCCATATTCCCTGATCTCCATGTACATCGTCCTGGCTCCCCCTTCCCTCGTACTCTCCATATTTCCTGATCTCCATGTACATGGTCCTGGCTCCCCCTTCCCTCGTACTCTCCATGTTCCCTGATCTCCATGTACATCGTCCTGGCTCCCCCTTCCCTCGTACTCTCCATGTTCCCTGATCTCCATGTACATCGTCCTGGCTCCCCCTTCCCTCGTACTCTCCTTATTCCCTGATCTCCATGTACATCATCCTGGCTCCCCCTTCCCTCGTACTCTCCATATTCCCTGATCTCCATGTACATCGTCCTGGCTCCCCCTTCCCTCGTACTCTCCATATTCCCTGATCTCTGTGTACATCGTCCTGGCTCCCCCTTCCCTCGTACTCTCCATATTCCCTGATCTCCATGTACATCATCCTGGCTCCCCCTTCCCTCGTACTCTCCATATTCCCTGATCTCCATGTACATCATCCTGGCTCCCCCTTCCTTGTACTCTCCATATTTCCTGATCTCAGTGTACATCGTCCTGGCTCCCCCTTCCCTCGTACTCTCCATATTCCCTGATCTCCATGTACATCGTCCTGGCTCCCCCTTCCCTCGTACTCTCCATATTCCCTAAACACCGTGTACATCGTCTTGGCTCCCCCTCCCTCATATTCTCCATATTCCCTGATCTCCATGTACATCGTCCTGGCTCCCCCTTCCCTCATTTCCCCATCGTCCTGGCTCCCCCTTCCCTCGTACTCTCCTTATTCCCTGATCTCTATGTACATCGTCCTGGCTCCCCCTTCCCTCGTACTCTCCATATTCCCTGATCTCCATGTACATCGTCCTGGCTCCCCCTTCCCTCGTACAATCCATATTCCCTGATCTCCATGTACATCGTCCTGGCTCCCCCTTCCCTCATATTCTCCATATTCCCTGATCTCCATGTACATCGTCCTGGCTCCCCCTTCCCTCGTACTCTCCATCGTCCTGGCTCCCCCTTCCCCGTACTCTCCATCGTCTGGCTCCCCCTTCCCTCGTACTCTCCATGTTCCCTGATCTCCATGTACATCGTCCTGGCTCCCCCTTCCCTCGTACTCTTCATATTCCCTGATCTCCATGTACATCGTCCTGGCTCCCCCTTCCCTCGTACTCTCCATGTTCCCTGATCTCCATGTACGTCGTCCTGGCTCCCCCTTCCCTCGTACTCTCCATGTTCCCTGATCTCCATGTACATCATCCTGGCTCCCCCTTCCCTCGTACTCTCCATATTTCCTGATCTCCATGTACATCGTCCTGGCTCCCCCTTCCCTCGTACTCTCCATATTCCCTGATCTCCATGTACGTCGTCCTGGCTCCCCCTTCCCTCGTACTCTCCATATTCCCTGATCTCCATGTACATCGTCCTGGCTCCCCCTTCCCTCGTACTCTCCATATTCCCTGATCTCCATGTACATCGTCCTGGCTCCCCCTTCCCTCGTACTCTCCATGTTCCCTGATCTCCATGTACATCGTCCTGGCTCCCCCTTCCCTCGTACTCTCCATATTCCCTGATCTCCATGTACATCGTCCTGGCTCCCCCTTCCCTCGTACTCTCCTTATTCCCTGATCTCCATGTACATCATCCTGGCTCCCCCTTCCCTCGTACTCTCCATATTCCCTGATCTCCATGTACATCGTCCTGGCTCCCCCTTCCCTCGTACTCTCCATATTCCCTGATCTCTGTGTACATCGTCCTGGCTCCCCCTTCCCTCGTACTCTCCATATTCCCTGATCTCCATGTACATCGTCCTGGCTCCCCCTTCCCTCGTACTCTCCATATTCCCTGATCTCCATGTACATCGTCCTGGCTCCCCCTTCCCTTGTACTCTCCATTTTCCCTGATCTCCATGTACATCGTCCTGGCTCCCCCTTCCCTCGTACTCTCCATATTTCCTGATCTCCATGTACCTGGTCCTGGCTCCCCCTTCCCTCGTACTCTCCATGTTCCCTGATCTCCATGTACATCGTCCTGGCTTCCCCTTCCCTCGTACTCTCCATGTTCCCTGATCTCCATGTACATCGTCCTGGCTCCCCCTTCCCTCGTACTCTCCTTATTCCCTGATCTCCATGTACATCATCCTGGCTCCCCCTTCCCTCGTACTCTCCATATTCCCTGATCTCCATGTACATCGTCCTGGCTCCCCCTTCCCTCGTACTCTCCATATTCCCTGATCTCCATGTACATCATCCTGGCTCCCCCTTCCCTCGTACTCTCCATATTCCCTGATCTCCATGTACATCATCCTGGCTCCCCCTTCCCTTGTACTCTCCATATTTCCTGATCTCAGTGTACATCGTCCTGGCTCCCCCTTCCCTCGTACTCTCCATATTCCCTGATCTCCATGTACATCATCCTGGCTCCCCCTTCCCTCGTACTCTCCATATTCCCTGATCTCCATGTACATCGTCCTGGCTCCCCCTTCCCTCGTACTCTCCATATTCCCTGATCTCTGTGTACATCGTCCTGGCTCCCCCTTCCCTCGTACTCTCCATATTCCCTAAACACCGTGTACATCGTCTTGGCTCCCCCTTCCCTCATATTCTCCATATTCCCTGATCTCCATGTACATCGTCCTGGCTCCCCCTTCCCTCATTTCCCCATCGTCCTGGCTCCCCCTTCCCTCGTACTCTCCTTATTCCCTGATCTCTATGTACATCGTCCTGGCTCCCCCTTCCCTCGTACTCTCCATATTCCCTGATCTCCATGTACATCGTCCTGGCTCCCCCTTCCCTCGTACAATCCATATTCCCTGATCTCCATGTACATCGTCCTGGCTCCCCCTTCCCTCATATTCTCCATATTCCCTGATCTCCATGTACATCGTCCTGGCTCCCCCTTCCCTCGTACTCTCCATCGTCCTGGCTCCCCCTTCCCTCGTACTCTCCATCGTCCTGGCTCCCCCTTCCCTCGTACTCTCCATGTTCCCTGATCTCCATGTACATCGTCCTGGCTCCCCCTTCCCTCGTACTCTTCATATTCCCTGATCTCCATGTACATCGTCCTGGCTCCCCCTTCCCTCGTACTCTCCATGTTCCCTGATCTCCATGTACGTCGTCCTGGCTCCCCCTTCCCTCGTACTCTCCATGTTCCCTGATCTCCATGTACATCATCCTGGCTCCCCCTTCCCTCGTACTCTCCATATTTCCTGATCTCCATGTACATCGTCCTGGCTCCCCCTTCCCTCGTACTCTCCATATTCCCTGATCTCCATGTACGTCGTCCTGGCTCCCCCTTCCCTCGTACTCTCCATGTTCCCTGATCTCCATGTACATCATCCTGGCTCCCCCTTCCCTCGTACTCTCCATATTTCCTGATCTCCATGTACATCGTCCTGGCTCCCCCTTCCTTCATATTCTCCATATTCCCTGATCTCCATGTACATCGTCCTGGCTCCCCCTTCCCTCGTACTCTCCATATTTCCTGATCTCCATGTACATCGTCCTGGCTCCCCCTTCCCTTGTACTCTCCATGTTCCCTGATCTCTGTGTACATCGTCCTGGCTCCCCCTTCCCTCGTACTCTCCATATTTCCTGATCTCCATGTACATCGTCCTGGCTCCCCCTTCCCTCGTACTCTCCATGTTCCCTGATCTCTGTGTACATCGTCCTGGCTCCCCCTTCCCTCGTACTCTCCATATTTCCTGATCTCCATGTACATCGTCCTGGCTCCCCCTTCCCTCGTACTCTCCATGTTCCCTGATCTCCATGTACATTGTCCTGGCTCCCCCTTCCCTTGTACTCTCCATATTTCCTGATCTCCATGTACATTGTCCTGGCTCCCCCTTCCCTCGTACTCTCCATATTCCCTGATCTCTGTGTACATTGTCCTGGCTCCCCCTTCCCTCGTACTCTCCATATTCCCTGATCTCTGTGTACATCGTCCTGGCTCCCCCTTCCCTCGTACTCTCCATGTTCCCTGATCTCCATGTACATCGTCCTGGCTCCCCCTTCCCTTGTACTCTCCATATTCCCTGATCTCTGTGTACATCGTCCTGGATCCCCCTTCCCTCGTACTCTCCTTATTCCCTGATCTCCATGTACATCGTCCTGGCTCCCCCTTCCCTCGTACTCTCCATATTCCCTGATCTCTGTGTACATCGTCCTGGCTCCCCCTTCCCTTGTACTCTCCATATTTCCTGATCTCCATGTACATTGTCCTGGCTCCCCCTTCCCTCGTACTCTCCTTATTCCCTGATCTCCATGTACATCGTCCTGGCTCCCCCTTCCTTCGTACTCTCCATCATCCTGGCTCTCCCTTCCCTCATACTCTCCATCATCCTGGCTCTCCCTTCCCTCATACTCTCCATCATCCTGGCTCTCCCTTCCCTCATACTCTCCATCATCCTGGCTCCCCCTTCCCTCATATTCTCCATATTCCCTGATTTCCATGTACATCGTCCTGGCTCCCCCTTCCCTCGTACTCTCCATATTCCCTGATCTCCATGTACACCGTCCTGGCTCCCTCTTCCTTCATATTCTCCATATTCCCTGATCTCCTTTGTACTCTCCATATTCCCTGATCTCCATGTACATCGTCCTGGCTCCCCCTTCCCTCGTATTCTCCATGTTCCCTGATCTCCATGTACATCGTCCTGGCTCCCCCTTCCCTCGTACTCTCCATATTCCCTGATCTCCATCATCCTGGCTCCCTCTTCCCTCGTACTCTCCATATTCCCTGATCTCCATCATCCTGGCTCCCTCTTCCCTCGTACTCTCCATCATCTTGGCTCTCCCTTCCTTCGTACTCTCCATATTCCCTGATCTCCATGTACACCGTCCTGGCTTCCCCTTCCCTCGTACTCTCCATCATCCTGGCTCCCCCTTCCCTCGTATTCTCCATATTTTGATCCATGTACATCGTCCTCTCCACCTTCAATGTACGCACGCTCCATCGTCCCTGGCTCCCTCTCCCTCCCTCGTACTCCTCCATCGTCCTTGTCTCCCCCTTCCCTCGTACTCTCCATCATCCAGGCTCCCCGCATTCCCTCGTACTCTCCTTATTCCCCTGATCTCCATGTACATCGTCCTGGCTCCCCCTTCCCCATTTACTCTCCTTATCCCTGATCTCCATGTACAACGCCTTGGCTCCCCCCATCCCACGTACTCTCCATGTCCCTCTGATCACTCATGTACATCGTCCTGGCTCCCCCTCCCTATGTACTCTCCAGGTCTCCTCCCCTAAATCTCCATTCTACATCGTCCATTGCTCCCCTTCCCTCGTACATCACCAATCGTCCAGCACCCCCATACCCTCGTACTCCTCCAACGTCCTGGCTCCCCCTTCCCTCGTACTCTCCATTGTCCTGGCTCCCCCATCCCTCAATCGAACTCTCCAACTCATCCTGGCTCCCCCTTCCCTCTACTCTCCATATTCCCTGATCTTCATGTACATCGTCCTGGCTCCCCCTTCCCTCGTACTCTCCATGTTCCCTGATCACCATGTACATCGTCCTGGCTCCCCCTTCCCTTGTACTCTCCATGTTCTCTGATCTCCATGTACATCGTCCTGGCTCCCCCTTCCCTCGTACTCTCCATCGTCCTGGCTCCCCCTTCCCTCGTACTCTCCATCGTCCTGGCTCCCCCTTCCCTCGTACTCTCCATCACTCTCCTGCTCCCCCCTTCCCTCGTACTCTCCATATTCCCTGATCTTCATGTACATCGTCCTGGCTATCCCCCTTCCCTCGTATTGGCTCTCCATATTCCCTGATCTCCATGTACATCGTCCTGGCTCCCCCTTCCCTCGTACTCTCCATCGTCCTGGCTCCCCCTTCCCTCGTACTCTCCATCATCCTGGCTCCCCCTTCCCTCGTACTCTCCATGTTCCCTGATCACCATGTACATCGTCCTGGCTCCCCCTTCCCTCGTACTCTCCATATTCCCTGATCTCCATGTACATCGTCCTGGCTCCCTTCCCCTTATCCCTCGTACTCCTCCATCGTCCTGGCTCCCGCCCCCTTCCCTCGTACTCTCCATCGTCTCTGTACATCTCCTGGCTCTTCCTCGTACTCTCCATCCCTATCCCCTTCCTCGTAATTCCATCCAAATGGTCCTGGCTGCCATATTCGGGTCAACCACGACCCTCACTTACCGTCCCAGCCACTGAGACACGACCCCGAGACACAAAGAGGACACCATGCCACCAATAGAGAAAATGGCCACCGACAGCGCCCACAAGGTCCGTAGGAGGCCGGCATCGATGGAATGAGCCTCGGGACTGTTCCGACTGATGTACGATTCATTGTAGCTTTGCTCTATGATCTAAGAGACAAATCACGGGGTAAAGATAACGTAGAATACAGCCTGCACCCCCCCCCCTCCCCCCCATAGCATAGGAAGCCAGAAGTGTGTGGGAAAATATCTTCCCCACAGGAGAACTTTCATAGCTCCCTATTGATCGGCTGACACTATAAACACGTCAAGTGATTTGTATTTTAATGGGATCACGGCTTTAATTTCTCCATTACAAAGAGGGAAAGCTCGCAGCTGCTTCTCCCGTGATCCCAGGACTTTGCTGTCCCCGTGTTTTGTGGCACACAGTGTGACATGTCAGGCGTTGCGCTAACTCAATGTCCTTGTAATGTAGACGCTCACTTCACACCTCCTATAACTTTCTCACCAGGGATCGGCCCAGCCAACGCTTCTTGCCGAGGGTAGGGGCCCTCTCCTCATACTCCAGGGGCCGGGCTCTCTCCTCATACTCCAGGGGCCGGGGCCCTCTCCTCATACTCCAGGGGCCGGGCTCTCTCCTCATACTCCAGGGGCCGGGGCCCTCTCCTCATACTCCAGGGGCCGGGCTCTCTCCTCATACTCCAGGGGCCGGGCTCTCTCCTCATACTCCAGGGGCCGGGGCCCTCTCCTCATACTCCAGGGGCCGGGCTCTCTCCTCATACTCCAGGGGCCGGGGCCCTCTCCTCATACTCCAGGGGCCGGGCTCTCTCCTCATACTCCGGGGACAGAGTCCCTCTCCTCATACTCCGGGGACAGAGTCCCTCTCCTCATACTCCGGGGACAGAGTCCCTCTCCTCATACTCCGGGGACAGAGTCCCTCTCCTCATACTCCGGGGACAGAGTCCCTCTCCTCATACTCCGGGGACAGAGTCCCTCTCCTCATACTCCGGGGACAGAGTCCCTCTCCTCATACTCCGGGGACAGAGTCCCTCTCCTCATACTCCGGGGACAGAGTCCTTCTCCTCATACTCCGGGGACAGAGTCCTTCTCCTCATACTCCGGGGACAGAGTCCCTCTCCTCATACTCCGGGGACAGAGTCCCTCTCCTCATACTCCGGTGACAGAGTCCCTCTCCTCATACTCCGGGGACAGAGTCCTTCTCCTCATACTCCGGGGACAGAGTCCTTCTCCTCATACTCCGGGGACAGAGTCCCTCTCCTCATACTCCGGGGACAGAGTCCCTCTCCTCATACTCCGGGGACAGAGGCCCTCTCCTCATACTCCGGGGACAGAGGCCCTCTCCTCATACTCCGGGGACAGAGTCCCTCTCCTCATACTCCGGGGACAGAGTCCCTCTCCTCATACTCCGGGGACAGAGTCCCTCTCCTCATACTCCGGGGACAGAGTCCCTCTCCTCATACTCCGGGGACAGAGGCCCTCTCCTCATACTCCGGGGACAGAGGCCCTCTCCTCATACTCCGGGGACAGAGGCCCTCTCCTCATACTCCGGGGACAGAGGCCCTCTCCTCATACTCCGGGGACAGAGGCCCTCTCCTCATACTCCGGGGACAGAGGCCCTCTCCTCATACTCCAGGGGCCGGGGCCCTCTCCTCATACTCCAGGGGCCGGGGCCCTCTCATACTCCAGGGGCCGGGGCCCTCTCCTCATACTCCGGGGACAGAGGCCCTCGCGGCTATAATGAATTGTCGGGTCCAGGCAATACAGATAAAAGTCATTGAAAAAGCGTCAGGGGGTCCCCCCCCCCCAGTCCATTACCAGGCCCTTTGGGTCTGGTATGGATATTAAGGGGAACCCCAAACCAAAAAAAATGCATGGGGGTCCCCCCAAATTCCATATCAGGTCCCTGGGGCAGGACCCTGGTCCCCAAACACTCCCCTGGGGCAGGACCCGGGTCCCCAAACACTCCCCTGGGGCAGGACCCGGGTCCCCAAACACTCCCCTGGGGCAGGACCCGGGTCCCCAAACACTCCCCTGGGGCGGACCCCGTCCCCAAACACTCCCCTGGGGCAGGACCCGGTCCCCAAACACTCCCCTGGGGCAGGACCCGGGTCCCCAAACACTCCCCTGGGGCAGGACCCGGGTCCCCAAACACTCCCCTGGGGCAGGACCCGGGTCCTCAAACATTCCCCTGGGGCAAGACCCGGGTCCCCAAATACTCCCCTGGGGCAGGACCCGGGTCCCATAGACGAGGTTTGAACAAATATTTTGCCTGTTCAGCTGCGAACCAAACCGAATGGGGGGGGGGGGGTGTTCCCGAATTCACCTACCTTTTGGGGTGCGTTGATGACTCCAATGTTGTATCCAAACTGGAATGAGCCGAGGATGGCGGTGAAGACAGACAGGACCAGAGTCTTGGTGACGGCAGTTCGGACCATCACCTGCTGCGAAAGAACCGAGAGAGTCCACCTGTGACTCCAATGTACGACTCCAATGTACAACAATGGTGACACCCCCTCCCCCCCCATACCTGTCCCCCCCATACAGCCAGTCCCCCCCCCCCCCCCCCCATACCTGTCCTCCATCGATGGGCTGGAACCCTCCGGAGGGCATTCTTCCTTCCTCTTCCTAGAAAACCCCCGAGAGGGTGTAATGTTGGGAGAGCTCAGTCTGTGACCTTGTAGGAGAGAAGAGAGAGAGAGAGGGGAGGAGGGCCGCCCCAGGCAAGCCGTCACGAGAGGGACACAAAACTTTCCAAGGCTTAGTACAGTGTGAAAGAAGGAGACAGACCGAGACAGGAGAGAGACCGAGACAGGAGAGAGACCGAGACATGAGAGAGACCGAGACAGGAGAGAGACCGAGACAGGAGAGAGACCGAGACATGAGAGAGACCGAGACAGGAGAGAGACCGAGACAGGAGAGAGACCGAGACAGGAGAGAGACCGAGACAGGAGAGAGACCGAGACAGGAGAGAGACCGAGACAGGAGAGAGACCGAGACAGGAAAGAGACCGAGACATGAGAGAGACCGAGACAGGAGAGAGACCGAGACAGGAAAGAGACCGAGACATGAGAGAGACCGAGACAGGAAAGAGACCGAGACAGGAGACCGAGACAGGAGAGAGACCGAGACAGGAGACAGACCGAGACAGGAGAGAGACCGAGACAGGAAAGAGACCGAGACATGAGAGAGACCGAGACAGGAAAGAGACCGAGACAGGAGACCGAGACAGGAGAGAGACCGAGACAGGAGACAGACCGAGACAGGAGAGAGACCGAGACAGGAAAGAGACCGAGACAGGAGAGAGACCGAGACATGAGAGAGACCGAGACAGGAGAGAGACCGAGACAGGAGAGAGACCGAGACAGGAGAGAGACCGAGACAGGAGAGAGACCGAGACAGGAGAGAGACAGAGACAGGAGAGAGACCGAGACAGGAGAGAGACAGGAGAGAGACCGAGACAGGAGAGAGACCGAGACAGGAGAGAGACCGAGACAAGAGAGAGACCGAGACAAGAGAGAGACCGAGACAAGAGAGAGACCGAGACAAGAGAGAGACCGAGATAGGAGAGAGACCGAGACAGGAGAGAGACCGAGACAGGAGAGAGACCGAGACAGGGACAGACCGAGACAGGAGACAGATGACAGACCGAGACAGGGGATAGAAGGTGTACAGGAGACAGACCGAGACAGAGGATAGAAGGTGTACAGGAGACAGACCGAGACAGGAGAGAGACCGAGACAGGAGACAGACGACAGACCGAGACAGGGGATAGAAGGTGTACAGGAGACAGACCGAGACAGGGGATAGAAGGTGTACAGGAGACAGACCGAGACAGGGGATAGAAGGTGTACAGGAGACAGACTGAGACAGGGGATAGAAGGTGTACAGGAGACAGACCGAGACAGGAGAGAGACCGAGACAGGAGACAGACGACAGACCGAGACAGGGGATAGAAGGTGTACAGGAGACAGACCGAGACAGGGGATGGAAGGTGTACAGGAGACAGACCGAGACAGGGGATAGAAGGTATACAGGAGACAGACTGAGACAAGAGAGAGACCGAGACAAGAGAGAGACCGAGACAGGAGAGAGACCGAGACAGGAGAGAGACCGAGACAGGACCGAGATAGGAGAGAGACCGAGACAGGAGAGAGACCATGACAAGAGAGAGACCGAGACAAGAGAGAGACACAGACAGGAGAGAGACCGAGACAGGAGAGAGACCGAGACAGGCTATAGAAGGTGTATAAGAGACAGACTGAGACAGGAGATAAAAGGTGTACAGACTCAGCCCTAATATAGAGGGGGTCTCGAAGATAGAGGATGTCCAAGCTTAGCCCTGGGATAGAGGGGGGTCCAAAAGATAGTGCGTGACCAAGAGATAGGGGGGTCCTGGAGGAGGAGGCTGTGCAGGAGATAGAAGTTTGGGCTCAACCTTAGGATAGATGGTGTTCTGGAGATAGGGGGGTGTCAAGGAGATAGGAGTTCTGACTCACCTTTGGGATAGAGTTGGTCTCGGACATAGAGGGTGACAAAGAGATAGAGGGGGTCCTAGAGGAAGAGGGTGTCCGGGACATAGAAGTTCCGACTCACGCTTGGGATAGATGGGGTCTAGGAGATAGAGGGTGTACAGGAGATGAAAGATGTCTAGGCTCAGTCCTGCGGTAGAAGGTGTTCCGGAGATGGAGGGTGTCCAGAAGTTGTCTCCCAGAGATAGAAGTCCAGGCTCAGCCGTGGGGTAGAAAGTGTCCGGGAGAAGGGGGGTCTCCCAGGAATAGAAATCCAGGCTCAGCCCTGGGGTAAAAGGTGTCCAGGAGATGGGGTCTCCTGGAGATAAAAGTCCAGGCTCAGCCCCGGGGTAAAAGGTGTCCAGTAGATGGAGGGTCTTCCGGAAATAGAAGTCTAGGCTCAGCCCTGGGGTAGAAAGTGTCCAGGAGAAGGGGGGTCTCCCGGAGATAGAAGTCCAGGCTCAGCCCTGGGGTAGAAAGTGTCCCGGAAATGGGGGGTCTCCCAGAGATAGAAGTCCAGGCTCAGCCTTTGGGTAGAAGGTGTCCGGGAAATGGAGGGTCTCCTGGAGATAGAAGTCTTGGCTCAGCGCCGGGGTAGAAGGTGTCCAGTAGATGGGGGGTCTTCCGGAGATAGAAGTCTAGGCTCAGCCCTGGGGTAGAAAGTGTCCCGGAAATGGGGGGTCTCCCAGAGATAGAAGTCCAGGCTCAGCCTTTGGGTAGAAGGTGTCTGGGAGATGGAGGGTCTGCTGGAGTTAGAAGTCTAGGCTCAGCCCTGGGGTAGAAGGTGTCCGGGAGAAGGGGGGTCTCTCGGAGATAGAAGTCCAGGCTCAGCCCTGGGGTAGAAGGTGTCCAGGAGATGGATGGTCTCTCGGAGATAGAAGTCCAGGCTCAGCCCTGGGGTAGAAGGTGTCCAGGAGATAGGGGGTCTCTCTGAGATAGAAGTCCAGGCTCAGCCCTGGGGTAGAAGGTGTCCGGGAGATAGGGGGTCTCTCTGAGATAGAAGTCCAGGCTCAGCCCTGGGGTAGAAGGTGTCCAGGAGATGGATGGTCTCTCGGAGATAGAAGTCCAGGCTCAGCCCTGGGGTAGAAGGTGTCCAGGAGATAGGGGGTCTCCTGGAGATAGAAGTCCAGGCTCAGCCCTGGGGTAGAAAGTGTCCAGGAGAAGGGGGGTCTCCCAGAGATAGAAGTCCAGGCTCAGCCCTGGGGTAGAAGGTGTCCAGGAGATAGGGGGTCTCCTGGAGATAGAAATCCAGGCTCAGCCCTGGGGTAGAAAGTGTCCAGGAGATAGGGGGGTCTTCCAGAGATAGAAGTCTAGGCTCAGCCCTGGGGTAGAAGGTGTCCAGGAGATAGGGGGGTCTTCCAGAGATAGAAGTCTAGGCTCAGCCCTGGGGTAGAAGGTGTCCAGGAGATAGGGGGTCTCTCTGAGATAGAAGTCCAGGCTCAGCCCTGGGGTAGAAGGTGTCCGGGAGATAGGGGGTCTCTCTGAGATAGAAGTCCAGGCTCAGCCCTGGGGTAGAAGGTGTCCGGGAGATAGGGGGTCTCTCTGAGATAGAAGTCCAGGCTCAGCCCTGGGGTAGAGGACCGTCACATGGGGGAGGACAAGGTGACAAAGACGGGACAGAACAGCTGAGAAGACATTGAACCCTCCAAGAGACACTGATATATAAAGGAGGGGGGCATAGGTGGGTTCATGGAGGGGGGGGGGGGTCAGAAGTTATTGGGGGGTATTTATGGGTTCATGGTGGTGGGAGAACAGAAGAGTAAGAAGAGGATGACACTTTGGGGGGGGATAGGGAAACGGAGGAGCACAGGACACAAAGAATTCAGGGGTAAAGTTTGAGGGGGCCCCCTGGGGGGCGGTATATAAGGGGGGGGACATAGAGGGGTCCCTGACGCTGGTAGATCCAGAGGGGAGAATGGGGAAGGAGGTGGGGAGAGTGGAGCAGATAGAAGAGGTACCTTGAATCTCTGCCAGCTGGAGGAGCGCGGCACCACAATGACTGCGAGGTGTGAAAATAAAGAGCGTTGTAGTGTCTACCCCTGGGGGGGGGGGGCAGAACAGGGGGGGAGGGGGGTCTAAATCTGGATACAACCTTTCATTGAAGGTTTCCAAAGGTTATAAATGGAAATCACTCCGGCCAGGGCAGCCAAAGGAGTGGTGGGTACATGGATGGAGGACGGAGGGGGGTGGACATCATTAGACCCCCCCCCCCCAGGTTGTTCAGTTCAGTGTAGAATTTTAGGATCCCATAGAAGATATAAAGAGAACTGTCAGCTGACTGACCCCCCCCATCCCCCCCCCAGTCTGTCACTGGAAGGTTGGAGGACCCGTGCAGCTGTCCCTGGTGGAGGGGTGTCATGTCCTCTGACTAAAATACCAACTGAAACCCAACACCCCCCAATGAGGGGCGGGGGGGGGGGGGCAGCAACACACAGGAGCTCGCCAGTCACACACGTGGTGGACGCCGCCACTGACGCAAAACCCGTAACCTTTCCACCACCAGGGGGGTAATAATAGATCGTCAGCTCTCCGGGACACCCAACCAACCACGTGTCTTCCCAGAGATTCAGACACTGCGTCATGGGATGGGGGGGCTCATATCGGGGCGACGCGGGGGCCACCGCACGGGACAACAGACCCGCCAATACACATATATATACAGTATATAGAGAGAGATATATATATATATAGGCCCGGATTCACGCAGCTTTACTCCGTCGTAAGTCCAAATGTGCGCAGTCGTAACTTTACGCCGATTCGCAAAGCTAGATACGTCGAAAAAACATGGCCTCCTTCTCCCGACGTAACTTGCCTACGCGGCGTATCGTGGGCGCATAGTTACGCTGGACGCATTCGGCGACTTGCCTACGCCGGCGTATCGTGGGCGCATAGTTACGCTGGACGCATTCGGCGACTTGCCTATGCGGCGTATCGTGGGCGCATAGTTACGCTGGACGCATTCGGCGACTTGCTACGCAGCGTATCGTGGGCGCATAGTTACGCTGGACGCATTGGGCTTCTTGCCTACGCCGGTATATCGTGGGCGCATAGTTACGCTGGACGCATTCGGCGACTTGCCTACGCCGGCGTATCGCGGGCGCATAGTTACGCTGGACGCATTCGGCGACTTGCCTACGCCGGCGTATCGCGGGCGCATAGTTACGCTGGACGCATTCGGCGACTTGCCTACGCGGCGTATCGCGGGCGCATAGTTACGCTGGACGCATTCGGCGACCTGCCTACGCCGGCGTATCGCGGCCGCATAGTTACGCTGGACGCATTCGGCGACTTGCCTACGCCGGCGTATCGCGGCCGCATAGTTACGCTGGACGCATTCGGCGACTTGCCTACGCCGGCGTATCGCGGCCGCATAGTTACGCTGGACGCATTCGGCGACTTGCCTACGCCGGCGTATCGCGGCCGCATAGTTACGCTGGACGCATTCGGCGACTTGCCTACGCCGGCGTATCGCGGCCGCATAGTTACGCTGGACGCATTCGGCGTACCCATGTTAAATATACAAATGCGTAAGATACGCCAATTCACGAACGTAGATGCGCCAGGCGGAAAAGATACGCGGTTTGCGTTAGGCTTACGTCCGCCGTAAAGTTATTCCACCATATAGGTGGTGCAACCCATGCAAAGGTACGGACCAGGGAACGGACGCCGTCGCTTGTTACGCCGTTTACGTAGTACGTGAATAGGGCTGTGCGTAGGTTACGTTCACGTCGTAGGCGGTGTATTGACGTATCTTAGGCAGTTGTTTCGACGTGACAGTGAGCATGCGCGCTGGGATGCATCCAAGAGCCGACGCATGCGCCGTTCGTTTTTTGAAGCTCAGCCCATCATTTGCAAAATTAAATGCTACACGCCCACTTCCACCTACTTTGACTTACGTCGGCTTACGCCGACAACTATACGCTACGCCGGCGCAACGTTGAGCGTATTTTCTTGGAGAATACCATGCTTGCCCCTCAGCGTTGCGGCGGCGTAGCGTAAACAAGAGACGCTACGCCAGAATAAAGATGCGCCCAGGTACGTGAATCCGGGCCATACAGTATATAGCGAGTGCGCAACGCTGGGAGTTCCACCATTGTTCACCTGGGGGTGTCATTACCGCCCCAGGCCAAGGGTGGCAGCAGCAAGGTCAAGGTGCATTGAGTGTCCCCCTCGTCAGCGAATCGGTGGGAGTGGTTGCTCGCTGTGCATGCTGGGGAGGGGTACTTAAGGGACAGACGCTATTGGTATATGGGGTCTGTCGTCCCACGTGGCCCCCCTGGCTTGAGGCGCGTGTCCTGAATCCTGGTTCCGGGACCACGTTGGCCCGGGGCTGTCACTTTGTTTGTGGGCCCAGTAGTCAGGCTGAGGTGATCCTGTGCTGTCCGTCCTGGGGGAGGAAGGATGAAGGAAGCCAGGGGAGAACCTATCCGGGGAGCCATACCCACTCTGGCTAGAGGGGCGACGAGAACTGTTTGCTGGAAACAGGAGTGTTTCCATGTTTGTGATTACACACCTGAACCTCCCTCCCCCCCCCCCTTTCCACTTCTTTTCTACTGAAGTTCTGCAAAATAAACCCAAGAAAAAGAAGTGCATTGTGTGGAAATTCTTCAGGCTCCCTTTTCACCCTGGACGGCGAGAATACAGAGGTAACGTGACACCCAAAATTAATCAGCAGCTCCTCCGGGGGTAGTGCTACACATGGGGGCTCGTCCGGGGGCAGTGCTACACGTGGGGGCTCATCCGGGGGTAGTGCTACACATGGGGGCTCGTCCGGGGTAGTGCTACACGTGGGGGCTCGTCCGGGGGCAGTGCTACACGTGGTGGCTCGTCCGGGGGTAGTGCTACACGTGGGTTCTCGTCCGGGGGGAGTGCTACATGTGGGGGATCGTCCGGGGGTAGTGCTACACGTGGCGGCTCGTCCGGGGGTAGTGCTACACGTGGGGGCTCGTCCGGGGGCAGTGCTACACGTGGCGGCTCGTCCGGGGGATGTGCTACACGTGGGGGCTCGTCCGGGGGTAGTGCTACACGTGGTGGCTCATCCGGGGGTAGTGGTACACGTGGGGGCTCGTCCGGGGGGATTGCTACATGTGGGGGCTCGTCCGGGGGTAGTGCTACACGTGGGGGCTCGTCCGGGTGTAGTGCTACACGTGGGGGCTCGTCCGGGGGGAGTGCTACACGTGGGGGCTCGTCCGGGGGATGTGCTACACGTGGGGGCTCGTCCGGGGGTAGTGCTACACGTGGTGGCTCGTCCGGGGGTAGTGGTACACGTGGGGGCTCGTCCGGGGGTAGTGCTACACGTGGCGGCTCGTCCAGGGGTAGTGCTACACGTAGGGGCTCGTCCTGGGGTAGTGCTACACATGGGGGCTCGTCCGGGGGTAGTGCTACACGTGGCGGCTCGTCCAGGGGTAGTGCTACACGTGGGGGCTCGTCCAGGGGTAGTGCTACATGTGGGGGCTCGTCCGGGGGGAGTGCTACACGCGGGGGCTCGTCCGGGGGGAGTGCTACACGTGGGGGCTCGTCCGGGGGTAGTGCTACACGTGGGGGCTCGTCCGGGAGGAGTGCTACACGTGGTGGCTCATCCGGGGGTAGTGCTACACGTGGGGGCTCGTCCGGGGGTAAGCGTAATAATAAATATTCACCCCCCCCCCCGAAAACGTATTAAAAAACTCTATAAAAAAAATCATAAATGGGGGGGGTCTTCACCCCAATGGTGGGGGATGGGTACAGGAGGTTCCCGAGGGAAAGATACAATCCATATTATCTATCAGAAGATTCTCTGATGATCGGCCAATCACACGACAGATCCAAAAACTACAAATAATAATAAAGAACCCTCAATGGTCACAAAAAGCTACAGATCTGCATTACCAGCAAATGTCCACCAGAGGGAGACACAACACCCCATTATATCATCTGTAATACTGACACCAATCCTGACCAGCAGGGGCCCCTATAGAGATATCACACTGTCCTGACCAGGGGCCCCTATAGAGGTATTAGACTGTCCTGACCAGCAGGGGCCCCTATAGAGACATCACACTGTCCTGACCAGCAGGGGCCCCTATAGAGGTATCACACTGTCCTGACCAGGGGCCCTATAGAGATATCACACTGTCCTGATCAGCAGGGGCCCCTATAGAGGTATCACACTGTCCTGACCAGGGGTCCCAGAGATATCACACTGTCCTGACCAGCAGGGGCCCCTATAGAGATATCACACTGTCCTGACCAGCAGGGGGCCCTATAGAGATATCACACTGTCCTGACCAGGGGCCCCTATAGAGATATCACACTGTCCTGACCAGCAGGGGCCCCTATAGAGATATCACACTGTCCTGACCAGCAGGGGCCCCTATAGAGATATCACACTGTCCTGACCAGCAGGGGTCCCAGAAATATCACACTGTCCTGACCAGAAGGGGCCCCCAAAAGAGATATCACACTGTCCTGACCAGCAGGGGCCCCTATAGATATCACACTGTCCTGACCAGCAGGGGCCCCTATAGAGATATCACACTGTCCTGACCAGCAGGGGCCCCTATAGAGATATCACACTGTCCTGACCAGCAGGGTGGTCTTCCCACCAACAAATCAGCCAGGTAACCAGACCCGATCACCTGATTGGCTGAGAGGCAGTTCAGTGTTAGGGAAGTGATTTATTCCCAGCATGGCGCCCGCTGTTTACCAATTTGGAAGCCTATCACAGTCCACGGGCTCTAATCAGGCGAATTCCAAAAACACCCGCTGCTGTAATCCAGGCGCCCCCCCCCCCCATGGTAGACCCCACCAATGAGAGATACCACCATGGTAGACCCCACCATTGAGAAATACCACCATGGAAGACCCCACCATTGAGAGATACCACCATGGTAGACCCCACCATTGAGAGATACCACCATGGAAGACCCCACCATTGAGAAATACCACCATGGTAGACACCACCATTGAGAGATACCACCATGGAAGACCCCACCATTGAGAGATACCACCATAGTAGACCCCACCATTGAGAGATACCACCATGGAAGACCCCACCATTGAGAGATACCACCATGGAAGACCCCACCATTGAGAGATACCACCATAGTAGACCCCACCATTGAGAGATACCACCATGGAAGACCCCACCATTGAGAGATACCACCATGGAAGACCCCACCATTGAGAGATACCACCATAGTAGACCCCAGCATTGAGAGATCCCAGCATGGTAGACCCCACCATTGAGAGATACCACCATAGTAGACCCCACCATTGAGAGATACCACCATAGTAGACCCCACAATTGAGAGATACCACCATGGTAGACGCCACCATTGAGAGATACCACCATGGTAGACACCACCATTGAGAGATACCACCATGGTAGACCCCACAATTGAGAGATACCACCATGGTAGACACCACCATTGAGAGATACCACCATGGTAGACACCACCATTGAGAGATACCACCATAGTAGACCCCACCATTGAGAGATACCACCATGGTAGACACCACCATTGAGAGATACCACCATAGTAGACCCCACCATTGAGAGATACCACCATAGTAGACCCCACCATGGAGAGATACCACCATAGTAGACCCCACAATTGAGAGATACCACCATGGTAGACGCCACCATTGAGAGATACCACCATGGTAGACACCACCATTGAGAGATACCACCATGGTAGACACCACCATTGAGAGATACCACCATAGTAGACCCCACAATTGAGAGATACCACCATGGTAGACGCCACCATTGAGAGATACCACCATGGTAGACACCACCATTGAGAGATACCATCATGGTAGACCCCACCATTGAGAGATACCACCATGGTAGACCACCATTGAGAGATACCACCATGGTAGATGCCACCATTGAGAGATACCACCATGGTAGACACCACCATTGAGAGATACCACCATGGTAGACACCACCATTGAGAGATACCACCATGGTAGACCACCATTGAGAGATACCACCATAGTAGACCCCACCATTGAGAGATACCACCATGGTAGACACCACCATTGAGAGATACCACCATAGTAGACCCCACAATTGAGAGATACCACCATGGTAGACACCACCACTGAGAGATACCACCATGGTAGACGCCACCACTGAGAGATACCACCATGGTAGACCACCATTGAGAGATACCACCATAGTAGACCCCACAATTGAGAGATACCACCATGGTAGACGCCACCATTGAGAGATACCACCATGGTAGACACCACCATTGAGAGATACCACCATGGTAGACACCACCATTGAGAGATACCACCATGGTAGACCACCATTGAGAGATACCACCATGGTAGACCCCACCATTGAGAGATACCACCATGGTAGACACCACCATTGAGAGATACCACCATAGTAGACCCCACCATTGAGAGATACCACCATAGTAGACCCCACCATTGAGAGATACCACCATAGTAGACCCCACCATTGAGAGATACCACCATAGTAGACCCCACCATTGAGAGATACCACCATGGTAGACCCCACCATTGAGAGATACCACCATGGTAGACACCACCATTGAGAGATACCACCATAGTAGACCCCACAATTGAGAGATACCACCATGGTAGACGCCACCATTGAGAGATACCACCATGGTAGACACCACCATTGAGAGATACCACCATGGTAGACACCACCATTGAGAGATACCATCATGGTAGACCCCACCATTGAGAGATACCACCATGGTAGATGCCACCATTGAGAGATACCACCATGGTAGATGCCACCATTGAGAGATACCACCATGGTAGACCCCACCATTGAGAGATACCACCATAGTAGACCCCACCATTGAGAGATACCACCATGGTAGACACCACCATTGAGAGATACCACCATAGTAGACCCCACAATTGAGAGATACCACCATGGTAGACACCACCACTGAGAGATACCACCATGGTAGACGCCACCACTGAGAGATACCACCATGGTAGACCACCATTGAGAGATACCACCATAGTAGACCCCACAATTGAGAGATACCACCATGGTAGACGCCACCATTGAGAGATACCACCATGGTAGACACCACCATTGAGAGATACCACCATGGTAGACACCACCATTGAGAGATACCACCATGGTAGACCACCATTGAGAGATACCACCATGGTAGACCCCACCATTGAGAGATACCACCATGGTAGACACCACCATTGAGAGATACCACCATAGTAGACCCCACCATTGAGAGATACCACCATAGTAGACCCCACCATTGAGAGATACCACCATAGTAGACCCCACCATTGAGAGATACCACCATAGTAGACCCCACCATTGAGAGATACCACCATGGTAGACACCACCATTGAGAGATACCACCATAGTAGACCCCACAATTGAGAGATACCACCATGGTAGACGCCACCATTGAGAGATACCACCATGGTAGACACCACCATTGAGAGATACCATCATGGTAGACCCCACCATTGAGAGATACCACCATGGTAGATGCCACCATTGAGAGATACCACCATAGTAGACCCCAACTCCACTGAGAGATCCCAGCATGAATTGAGACTGCTTAGACTTGGTAAAGCTGCTGAGGTAGGTGATTGTTCCTCTCCTACCCCAGGGGCCCCGAGTGGAGCAGATCCCATGGGGCCCCTGTGAAGTAGAAGTGATATCAGTAGATGGGATGATTTATATGACCAGTATTGGTGGCAGAAGATGTGAGACTCCGGAGATCGGCCAATCTCAGCCCTCACACGATGTGTGACAATGTGACTCATAACCGGTATATACAAGGTGTATAAACTGAGATATACGGAGTGCGGCCGGCTGGATTACCTGATAAGGAGGTGTTTGTGTACACAGGGCCACACCCAGCGCCTATCAGTGCGAGACCTTTATACCCAGTACTGCTATTACAGGCGACACTCCCATCCCCCACACCGTAATACTCCAATCTCCAGATCAATTCATATCTCATCATCGATCAATCTGATAGAGAGAGGGGGGGCCCCCTATTCCTCCATACACCGGAGGTCATCGGAGGTCACCGGAGGTCATCGGAGGTCTTCAGAGGTCCTTGTAGGTCTTCGGAGGTCATGGAAGGTCTTTGGCGATCTTTGGAGGCCTTCTGACGTCACCGGAAGTCTTTTGAGGTCTTCGGAGGTCATTGGAAGTGTTCTGGGGTCTTAGGAGGTGTTTGTGTACACAGGGCCACACCCAGCGCCTATCAGTGCGAGACCTTTATACCCAGTACTGCTATTACAGGCAGGGCCGCTGTTAGGAATCATGGGGCCCCGTAAAGCCTACCTGACTGGGCCCGCCCCACACACCTGATGGTATTCTATACAATATCATTTCAAATTATTAATGGACACAAATGCCACCCGGTCTCCCCCCCCTCCCAGTACAAATCTCCCCTCCCAGTACAAATCTCCCCTCCCAGTACAAATCTCCCCTCCCAGTACAAATCTCCCCTCCCAGTACAAATCTCCCCCTCCCAGTACAAATCTCCCCTCCCAGTACAAATCTCCCCTCCCAGTACAAATCTCCCCTCCCAGTACAAATCTCCCCCTCCCAGTACAAATCTCCCCTCCCAGTACAAATCTCCCCTCCCAGTACAAATCTCCCCTCCCAGTACAAATCTCCCCCTCCTAGTACAAATCTCCCCTCCCAGTACAAATCTCCCCTCCCTGTACAAATCTCCCCTCCCTGCACAATTGCCCCGAATTCCCTCATCGGCTCCTGGTACGCGATCGCCCGCATCTCCCCTCACAGCACAAATCTTCTTTCTTCAATCCCTCTCCTAGCACAACCCCCTCTCGGGGGAGGGGAAGGAGCTTAGCGGGGGCTGGTCAAGTTCATTATCCCTCCGTGTCTCTCACCCAGCAGCTAGAGGGAGAGAAACCTGGGTGAGAGACACGGAGGGCATTGTCCTCTACCAACCCTCCTACTGTCTGGGGCCCCTCTGAGTGCCAGGGCCCCCTACAGGGGGGCTGGTGGTCCCCCCCTAATTACAGGTGACACTCTCACCCCCCACATGTCTTTTGTCACACCATACATTCCAATCTCTAGATCAATTCATATCTCATCATTGATCAATCTGATAGAGAGAGGGGGGCCCCCTGCTCCTCCATACACTAGATGTCTTCTGAGGTCTTCGGAGGTCATTGGAGGTCATTGGAGGTCATTGGAGGTCTTCGGAGGTCATCAGAGGTCCTTGTAAATCTTAGGAGGTCACCTGAGGTCTTTGGAGGTCCTTGGAGATCATTGGAGGTCAATTGAGGTATTCTGGGGTCTTCTGAGGTGATTGAAGGTCTTAGAAGGTCTTTGTAGATATTAGGAGGTGATCGGAGATCATCTGAGGTCATCAAAGGTCCTTGTAGGTCTTTTGAGGTCATTGGAGGTCAATTGAGGTCTTCAGAGGTATTCTGGAGTCTTCTGATGTCATTGAAGGTCTTTGGGGGGTCTTTAGAAATCTTTGGAGGTCACATTTTTGTGTTTTCGAAGCCCAACAAACACACAACTTTATAATTGTTTTTTTTTATATATATCAATATAAATAAATAAAAATATAAACAAATAGAGAAAATAAATGTCCTCCTATCATTATCAGCAGAGTGTGGGGGGGAGGGGAGATTAGAGTGTCAGCTCCTGGGGCTCAGTGATATGATCGGATATTGATGGGGGTGATCGGAAGGTATCGGTGATCGGGGGGTCTCCTGTGAGTCACTTCCGATCATCTCTCTGATACTCTTTTAGCACCGATACCGGCAAATGAGTTTTGGTGACGTCAGGTGTAGTGGAGTGTTGGTGACGTCACTCTCTCACCTGGGAGGGGAGGGGAGGGGCGGGGCGGTATATAAGGGGGCGGGCGGGCTCAGGTGAGATCAGTCGGTCGGTCGGTCGGTGGTGAAGATGGCGAACTCCGGGTTACAGATGTTGGGATTCGTCCTCTCTCTGATTGGATGGATCGCTCTGATCGCAGCGACTATAATGCCGCAGTGGAGGATGTCATCGTACGCCGGGGACAATATTATCACCGCGGTGGCCATTTATCAGGGGCTCTGGATGTCCTGTGTGACCCAAAGTACCGGGCAGATCCAGTGCAAGGTGTACGACTCCCTCCTGCAACTCGACGGTGAGTACTACTACCCCATCATCCACCTACCACTACTACCCCCATTATCCGCTACTACCCCCCCCAATCTACTACTACCCCCATCATGTGCTACTACCCCCCACCTACCACTACTACCCTCCCCACCCACCAAAGTACCGGGCAGATCCGGTGCAAGGTGTACGACTCCCTCCTGCAGCTCGACGGTAAGTACTACTACCCCCATCATCACCACCTACCGTGTACTACTACCCCAACTACCACTACCCCCCCCAATCTACTACTACCCCCATCATCCGCTACTACCCCCCCCCATCTACTACTACCCCCATCTTCCGCTACTATCCCCCCCAATCTACTACTATCCCCATCATCCGCTACTACCCCCCCCCCACATACTACTACCCCCCAACCCCCCCAAAGTACTGGGCAGGTCCAGTGCAAGGTCTACGACTCCCTCCTGCAGCTTGACGGTGAGTACTACTACCCCATCATCTGCTACTACCCCCCCCCCCCAATCTACTACTACCCCCATCATGTGCTACTACACCCCACCTACCACTACTACCCTCCCCACCCACCAAAGTACCGGGCAGATCCAGTGCAAGGTGTACGACTCCCTCCTGCAGCTTGACGGTGAGTACTACTACCCCATCATCTGCTACTACCCCCCCCACTACTACTACTACCCCCATCATCCGTTACTACCCCCTCCACCTACCACTTCTACCCTGCTAACTACTAGCCCCATCATCTCCCACCTAACACTGCCCTCACCATTGACCCTTGCCCCCTACAACTAGATGAGTACTACCAATATCACCCACCTACCTAATAGAGGTATGGTGATACTACTCCCATCAACCCTACAGCTAGATAGTGAGTACTACTACTACTTTCCATCATGCACCACCCTCACCTACTATCCCCATCACTCCCCCCCCCCCCCCCATTTACTATGCCAACCATCTCCCCACCTACAACTAGATGGTGAGTACTACCAATACCACCTACTACTGCCTCTACCATTGAACCCCCCCCCCCACCTACTCCAGGTAGATGGTATCACCCCCCCCCCCACCTACTACCCATTATTTTCCTACTACAGCTAGAGGGAGTGCTACTACTACTACTCCCATCACTCCCACCTACAGCTAGATAGTGAGCTTTACTACTACTTTCCATCATGCACCACCCCACCTACTACTCCCATCATCTCCCCACCTACAACTAGATGGTGAGTACTACTAATCCTACTACTCCCATCATCTCCCCACCTACAACTAGATGGTGAGTACTACTAATCCTACTACTCCCATCATCCTGATCTACTACTTGTATCTTCCACCTACCCTACTACCTCCTCCCACCCTATTACTCCCATCATCCATCTACCCTACTACTATCCACATCTACTACCTCCTCCCATCGCTCACTCTTCCTAATACCAACTTCTCCTATCCCCTACCTACTAAAACCCCCATCATCCACCCCCTCCTACCACCACCCTACTCAATACGATCCTCACTGGTGGCGAATAAGGGCCTTCAGGACCCCAATACAAGGTCTCATCCAACCCCCGCTCGTTATTTCTCTCCTGAGTTTTGGTGGGACATCAATGGTGATGGGAAGGCCTGTTGGGGGGGCCCTCACGGTGAGGTGACTGGGTGGGTCTGGTTGTAGTGTAGCTCGTTGTACGGCAGGGGTGTTGGGTGACTGCCTGGCTCTGGTTGTGGGGGGGGGGGGATTGTACAGTTGGGATGAATCTGGTTGGTGGCTGATTGCAAGGTTGGGTGGATCTGGTGGTTTATTGTACGTTTGGGTGGGGCTGATTGTACGATTTGGATCTGATTGTACGGTTGGGTGGATCTGGTTGGTCGGTGACTTGCCGACTCTTGTTGGGTGGTGTAGCTCATTGTACGGCAGGTGTGTTGGGTGTCTGATTGTTCGGTGACTTGCCGAATCTTGTTGGGTGGCGTAGCTTTGGCAGGTGTATTGGTAGTTTTGTACGGTTGGGTGGAGCTGGTTGTATGGCAGGTGTATGGGTTGTATTCCCAGGTGAGGCCCCCCCCATGGTGGGTTTAGGGGCCCCCCTCGGATTCCTCCCGGTCAGATGTTGGTCGGAGGGCCGGCTGGGCGGTGGCCGGTTTCTTTCTCCGGCTCCTCAGAACCGGTCAGACCAGTTTTCAGGTTGAACTTTCCCTCCCCCCCACCCCTCCTCCCGGCATTGAATGTGTCCCCGGCTCGGTGCCAGCCCCAGGTTGCCCCCTATAGACGGGGGGGGGGGGGGGGAGGGAGGCGGTTGGCGTGTCTGTGGCGCTCTCAGGTGTGCAGTTATTTCCGTTACCTCTTATCTGCTGATAAGTCAGTGAAAGGACTGATAACCCCCCTTATCTGAGGGCGGGGGCCACGTGAGCTTCCAATCTAATACAGAAGGTGTGAGAAGCCACACCCACTTCAGGGCCCGATACTCCCCTATGACCCTCTACCCTCCTATACTGTGTGCTGATTGGACGCTTCATACTGTAGAGGGTCACGGTGGAGACCTGTGGGGGGGGGGGGGCGTAGTTGCTGAGCTCTGGGCCCTATGAAGGGGCTTCTGGAGGGTTCTTTAGGGGGGGGGGGGGTAGTTGGTGAGCTCTGGGCCCTATGAAGGTGCTTCTGGAGGGTTCTTTAGGGTGGGGGGGGGGTAGTTGGTGAGCTCTGAACCCTATGAAGGGGCTTCTGGAGGGTTCTTTAGGGTGGGGGGGGGGGGGGTAGTTGGTGAGCTCTGGGCCCTATGAAGGTGCTTCTGGAGGGTTCTTTAGGGTGGGGGGGGGGTAGTTGGTGAGCTCTGGGCCCCTAGAAGAAGGTTCTCAGGCTTCCCTGTGATTGGGCAGGAAACTGAAGTTGCCGGTCTCTTGGGGTGACCCCCCCCCCCCCCCGGGGGGGGTGACGTGTGGGTTTGTTCTCGTGGTTGGACGGAGGAGGAAGTTCGGTGGGGGGGGGGGAGGGGGGTTGTAGTTTCCTCCTGTGTTTACCTCTCATTCTTTGTTCAGTTTCTATGAAACTCTCCCCCCCCTCCCCCACCTGCCCCTCCCCCTCAAGGTGTGACTCTGTTGTGTCACCTGGGACTCTCCTACCTGTCCTGTAATGGCTGCTGACTCATCTCCGCCATATACTGCTGCGTAGTACAACACCCGGCTCCTCACACCTGAGTGTACAGATACCCCTCCCCCCCTCCTTGTATTGCAGCGATAGAAGGGAGACTATCCTTCCTCTTGTATTATGGGGAATGTGGGCCACACACCTGTGCAATCTGATTGTACAATCTCCTTCACATTTCTCTGGGGCCGGATAGGGTAGAAGGTTTACATTGGTGGCCCATGGTGGGAAATCTGCAGGAGAATGTATGTGGTCAGGGCCCCCCCCCCGGGGTGAGGGGTCCCCTCTGTCAATGTGATCAGGCTCCTCTACCCCTGGGGTGAGGGTCCCCCTTCTGTACCTGTGGTCAGGCTGTCCCCCCTGGGGCGAGGGTCCCCCCTTCTGTACCTGTGGTCAGGCTGTCCCCCCTGGGGAGAGGGTCCCCTCTCTGTACCTGTGGTCAGGCTGTCCCCCCTGGGGAGAGGGTCCCCCTTCTGTACCTGTGGTCAGGCTGTCCCCCCTGGGGAGAGGGTCCCCCTTCTGTACCTGTGGTCAGGCTGTCCCCCCTGGGGCGAGGGTCCCCCTTCTGTACCTGTGGTCAGGCTGTCCCCCCTGGGGAGAGGGTCCCCCTTCTGTACCTGTGGTCAGGCTGTCCCCCCTGGGGCGAGGGTCCCCCTTCTGTACCTGTGGTCAGGCTGTCCCCCCTGGGGAGAGGGTCCCCTCTCTGTACCTGTGGTCAGGCTGTCCCCCCTGGGGAGAGGGTCCCCCTTCTGTACCTGTGGTCAGGCTGTCCCCCCTGGGGAGAGGGTCCCCCTTCTGTACCTGTGGTCAGGCTGTCCCCCTGGGGCGAGGGTCCCCCTTCTGTACCTGTGGTCAGGCTGTCCCCCCTGGGGAGAGGGTCCCCCTTCTGTACCTGTGGTCAGGCTGTCCCCCCTGGGGCGAGGGTCCCCCTTCTGTACCTGTGGTCAGGCTGTCCCCCCTGGGGAGAGGGTCCCCTCTCTGTACCTGTGGTCAGGCTGTCCCCCCTGGGGAGAGGGTCCCCCTTCTGTACCTGTGGTCAGGCTGTCCCCCCTGGGGCGAGGGTCCCCCTTCTGTACCTGTGGTCAGGCTGTCCCCCCTGGGGAGAGGGTCCCCTCTCTGTACCTGTGGTCAGGCTGTCCCCCCTGGGGAGAGGGTCCCCTCTCTGTACCTGTGGTCAGGCTGTCCCCCCTGGGGAGAGGGTCCCCCTTCTGTACCTGTGGTCAGGCTGTCCCCCCTGGGGAGAGGGTCCCCCTTCTGTACCTGTGGTCAGGCTGTCCCCCCTGGGGCGAGGGTCCCCCTTCTGTACCTGTGGTCAGGCTGTCCCCCCTGGGGAGAGGGTCCCCCTTCTGTACCTGTGGTCAGGCTGTCCCCCCTGGGGCGAGGGTCCCCCTTCTGTACCTGTGGTCAGGCTGTCCCCCCTGGGGTGAGGGTCCCCCTTCTGTACCTGTGGTCAGGCTGTCCCCCCCCCCCCTGGGGAGAGGGTCCCCCTCTGTACCTGTGGTCAGGCTGTCCCCCCTCCCGGGGAGAGGGTCCCCCCTCTGTACCTGTGGTCAGGCTGTCCCCCCTGGGGCGAGGGTCCCCCTTCTGTACCTGTGGTCAGGCTGTCCCCCCTGGGGTGAGGGTCCCCCTTCTGTACCTGTGGTCAGGCTGTCCCCCCCCCCCCCTGGGGAGAGGGTCCCCCTCTGTACCTGTGGTCAGGCTGTCCCCCCTCCCGGGGAGAGGGCCCCCCCTCTGTACCTGTGCCCCCCCCCATGTGGTCAGAGTAGTGCAGAGTCTATGGAAAGCCGTCTTCTGTATAATTGATCGGCACGGTTCTCCGGTTACTTTCTGTCTCAGTGAAGCCGCAGATAAGGAGTCTCCTGCCTGTCATTCAATCTGGAGGAGCCGGTCTGGGGTTGGGTGGGTCAACCTGCACACGGGACTTGTGCAGTCCTGGTGTTGTAGGGGATATGGTCTGGCGGGGGGGGGGTGGGGG
The DNA here is from genome assembly GCA_029574335.1 of Rana kukunoris. Taxonomy (NCBI): domain Eukaryota; kingdom Metazoa; phylum Chordata; class Amphibia; order Anura; family Ranidae; genus Rana; species Rana kukunoris. The sequence continues at coordinate 44,531 of JAJQKJ010001016.1, read as the reverse complement.
GACATGGTGGTCTGTTCTTGGATGGGGGGGTCTAGTCTGGGGGGGGGGGGGGTCATGTGTTATACTCGAGGTTTCGCTGGCCTGAGTTCAGTGAGGGTATGGTAGGTGTGTGTCCGTCCAAACGACCTGCAGTATGGTTCATGACCATCGCACACTGATCAGCCATAACATTATGACCGCCCCCCCACCTAATACTGAGTGGGACCCCTTTTCCTGCCTGAACCGTCATGGTATCGATTCCACCAGACAAGACCTGAACCAGTCATACAATCAGCCACCGAACAACCAGCTCCAGCCAACCCTATAAAACGCCCAACACACCTGCCAGGTGTGAGTCGAATCATCTCCTTTAGAAATCTTTTTGTAGGGCGGCGGCGAGCGCTCTCCTCTGTAGGGCGGCGGCGAGCGCTCTCCTCTGTAGGGCGGCGGCGAGCGCTCTCCTCTGTAGGGCGGCGGCGAGCGCTCTCCTCTGTAGGGCGGCGGCGAGCGCTCTCCTCTGTAGGGCGGCGGCGAGCGCTCTCCTCTGTAGGGCGGCGGCGAGCGCTGTGTGAGCTCTCCTCTGTAGGGCGGCGGCGAGCGCTCTCCTCTGTAGGGCGGCGGCGAGCACTGTGTGAGCTCTCCTCTGTAGGCCCGCGGCGAGCGCTGTGTGAGCTCTCCTCTGTAGGCCCGCGGCGAGCGCTGTGTGAGCTCTCCTCTGTAGGCCCGCGGCGATCGCTGTGTGAGCACTCTCCTTTGTAGGACGGTGGTGAGCACTCTCCTTTGTAGGCCGGCGGTGAGCGCTGTGTGAGCTCTCCTCTGTAGGGCGGCGGTGAGCACTCTCCTCTGTAGGCCGGCGGCGAGCGCTGTGTGAGCTCTCCTCTGTAGGCCGGCGGTGAGCGCTGTGTGAGCTCTCCTTTGTAGGCCGGCGGTGAGCGCTGTGTGAGCTCTCCTTTGTAGGGCGGCGGTGAGCGCTCTCCTTTGTGGGCCGGCGGTGAGCGCTGTGTGAGCTCTCCTTTGTGGGCCGGCGGTGAGCACTGTGTGAGCTCTCCTTTGTAGGCCGGCGGTGAGCGATGTGTGCCGGCGGTGAGCGCTGAGTGAGCTCTCCTTTGTAGGCCGGCGGTGAGCGCTGTGTGAGCTCTCCTCTGTGGGCCGGCGGTGAGCGCTGTGTGAGCTCTCCTCTGTAGGGCGGCGGTGAGCGCTGTGTGAGCTCTCCTCTGTAGGGCGGCGGTGAGCGCTGTGTGAGCTCTCCTCTGTAGGGCGGCGGTGAGCGCTGTGTGAGCTCTCCTCTGTAGGGCGGCGGTGAGCGCTGTGTGAGCTCTCCTCTGTAGGGCGGCGGTGAGCGCTGTGTGAGCTCTCCTCTGTAGGGCGGCGGTGAGCGCTGTGTGAGCTCTCCTCTGTAGGGCGGCGGCGAGCGCTGTGTGAGCTCTCCTTTGTAGGGTGACGGTGAGCTCTCCTTTGTAGGGTGACGGTGAGCTCTCCTTGTAGGGCGGCTGTGTGAGCACTCTCCTTTGTAGGCCGGCGGTGAGCGCTGTGTGAGCTCTCCTTTGTAGGCCGGCGGTGAGCGCTGTGGGCCGGCGGTGAGCGCTGTGTGAGCTCTCCTTTGTAGGCCGGCGGTGAGCGCTGTGTGAGCTCTCCTCTGTGGGCCGGCTGTGAGCTCTCCTCTGTAGGGTGGCGGTGAGCGCTGTGGGCCAGCGGTGAGCGCTGTGTGAGCTCTCCTTTGTAGGCCGGCGGTGAGCGCTGTGTGAGCTCTCCTCTGTGGGCCGGCTGTGAGCTCTCCTCTGTAGGGTGGCGGTGAGCGCTGTGAGCTCTCCTCTGTAGGGTGGCGGTGAGCGCTGTGAGCTCTCCTCTGTAGGGTGGCGGTGAGCGCTGTGAGCTCTCCTCTGTAGGGCGGCGGTGAGCGCTGTGTGAGCTCTCCTCTGTAGGGCGGCGGTGAGCGCTGTGTGAGCTCTCCTCTGTAGGGCGGCGGTGAGCGCTGTGTGAGCACTCTCCTCTGTAGGGCGGCGGCGAGCGCTGTGTGAGCACTCTCCTCTGTAGGGCGGCGGCGAGCGCTGTGTGAGCACTCTCCTTTGTAGGGCGGCGGTGAGCACTCTCCTTTGTAGGCCGGCGGTGAGCGCTGTGTGAGCTCTCCTCTGTAGGCCGGCGGTGAGCGCTGTGTGAGCTCTCCTCTGTAGGGTGGCGGTGAGCGCTGTGGGCCAGCGGTGAGCGCTGTGTGAGCTCTCCTTTGTAGGCCGGCGGTGAGCGCTGTGTGAGCTCTCCTCTGTGGGCCGGCTGTGAGCTCTCCTCTGTAGGGTGGCGGTGAGCGCTGTGAGCTCTCCTCTGTAGGGCGGCGGTGAGCGCTGTGTGAGCTCTCCTCTGTAGGGCGGCGGTGAGCGCTGTGTGAGCTCTCCTCTGTAGGGCGGCGGTGAGCGCTGTGTGAGCTCTCCTCTGTAGGGCGGCGGTGAGCGCTGTGTGAGCTCTCCTCTGTAGGGCGGCGGTGAGCGCTGTGTGAGCACTCTCCTCTGTAGGGCGGCGGCGAGCGCTGTGTGAGCACTCTCCTCTGTAGGGCGGCGGCGAGCGCTGTGTGAGCACTCTCCTTTGTAGGGCGGCGGTGAGCACTCTCCTTTGTAGGCCGGCGGTGAGCGCTGTGTGAGCTCTCCTCTGTAGGGCGGCGGCGAGCGCTGTGTGAGCTCTCCTTTGTAGGGTGACGGTGAGCTCTCCTTGTAGGGCGGCGGTGAGCACTCTCCTCTGTGGGCCGGCGGTGAGCGCTGTGTGAGCTCTCCTCTGTGGGCCGGCGGTGAGCGCTGTGTGAGCTCTCCTCTGTAGGGCGGCGGTGAGCGCTGTGTGAGCTCTCCTCTGTAGGGCGGCGGTGAGCGCTGTGTGAGCTCTCCTCTGTAGGGCGGCGGTGAGCGCTGTGTGAGCTCTCCTCTGTAGGGCGGCGGTGAGCGCTGTGTGAGCTCTCCTCTGTAGGCCGGCGGCGAGCTCTCCTCTGTAGGCCGGCGGCGAGCACTATGATAGCTCTCCTTCTCTTTGAGCGGTTTGTTCTGGTAAAAGATGAGAATCCTTCCAAGGTTGATGTGTTGCAGTTGATGAGTGATGGTGGAACCCCCTTTGTCCTTGTAGATGGTCCCTGTTATAAGAGGCCTATTGTTGGCGTTCCAACATTTCCTCACGTGTGGTGAATCTCACTGAAGAGAGAATTGGATGTTCTGAATGGTGGATTTCTTAGTTTTTTTGGGGGGGGGGGTTTGAGGAAAATGGGGGAGGGTTGAGGTGGAGTTGGGTTTGTTCTGTGGGTGTGAAGTACTTTCCAGTGCCAACCATCTTTTTATTTGGTTTTGGGGTTGGGTGTAGTTGGACGCCACTGGACCTCTGAAGGTGTGCTGTGGTATCGGTAGCAGATCCTGGGAGGTGGGGGGAGGGGCCTCCATGGATTGGACTCCTTTCTCCGGCAGACGCTCATTGAATGGAGATTTGGAGACCAAGTCCAACATCTCAAACACGTGTTCCTCAGACCAGGGCCACCACCTTCCATTGCTCTGTGCTCCCGTTCTGAGGCTCATGTGCCCATTGGAGGGGCTTTTAGCTGCGGACACCCTGACTGGTCTGGCTACACGGCCCCATACACAACTATGATGGACTTCAGGGACAACATGTTCACTTGCTGCCTCATGTATCCCACCCACTTTCAGATGACAATGTCACCAGATCATGAATGTTCTGGCTGATCGGTTAGTGTGGCAGGGAAGATGTTCAGAATGTCGGGTACGTGAGCCGTAGCGTTGGTGCTCGGAGGAGGAAGGAGGTTTGTTTTCTTTTCTCCTCCTGTGGTGAGGAATTTGCTGGGTGCCGAGGACAGGAATAGGCAGGCCCAGGTATGGTGGCTTCAGGGCTCTCCTGGGGGGAGGGGTAGATCGCTCACCTGATCTCCTGTCATGTGAAATGTGATCCACAAAGCGTGGAATTATTTCCCATAATGGTGGCAAATCTCTGCAGCTGGTTCTGAGCTTTCTTGTGCTGAACCCCCCAAAATCTCCACATTTCAGATGAGGGTTATAAAGGGGTCCCCCTTGGGGGTGCAGGGGGGTGCTTGTGGAGGCCATATTGGGGTCCTTGGGCTGCTGGTCTGTGGCCTTCAGAATGAGGTTCTCCTGTAGAGTTCTGATCTGGCCGCCATTAGAGTGGGCTTCAACTGCCGCTGGTGGGGGGGGGGGGATGTAAGGCAGAACCTCTTCTGAACATTTTCTCTCCAGGGGGTCCTTGGTGGTGGAGGCCATAATGGTGGTCCTTGGTGGTGGTGGAGGCCATAATGGTGGTCCTTGGTGGAGGCCATAATGGTGGTCCTTGGTGGTGGTGGAGGCCATAATGGTGGTCCTTGGTGGTGGTGGAGGCCATAATGGTGGTCCTTGGTGGTGGTGGAGGCCATAATGGTGGTCCTTGGTGGTGGTGGAGGCCATAATGGTGGTCCTTGGTGGTGGTGGAGGCCATAATGGTGGTCCTTGGTGGTGGTGGAGGCCATAATGGTGGTCCTTGGTGGTGGTGGTGGAGGCCATAATGGTGGTCCTTGGTGGTGGTGGTGGAGGCCATAATGGTGGTCCTTGGTGGTGGTGGTGGAGGCCATAATGGTGGTCCTTGGTGGTGGTGGTGGAGGCCATAATGGTGGTCCTTGGTGGTGGTGGTGGAGGCCATAATGGTGGTCCTTGGTGGTGGTGGTGGAGGCCATAATGGTGGTCCTTGGTGGTGGAGGCCATAATGGTGGTCCTTGGTGGTGGTGGTGGAGGCCATAATGGTGGTCCTTGGTGGTGGTGGAGGAGGCCATAATGGTGGTCCTTGGTGGAGGAGGCCATAATGGTGGTCCTTGGTGGTGGAGGCCATAATGGTGGTCCTTGGTGGAGGCCATAATGGTGGTCCTTGGTGGAGGCCATAATGGTGGTCCTTGGTGGAGGCCATAATGGTGGTCCTTGGTGGAGGCCATAATGGTGGTCCTTGGTGGAGGCCATAATGGTGGTCCTTGGTGGAGGCCATAATGGTGGTCCTTGGTGGAGGCCATAATGGTGGTCCTTGGTGGAGGCCATAATGGTGGTCCTTGGTGGAGGCCATAATGGTGGTCCTTGGTGGAGGCCATAATGGTGGTCCTTGGGTTGCTGGTCTGTGGCCTTCAGATGGTCTGCAGATGAGGTTTTCATGTAGAGTTCTGATCTGGCTACCATTAGAGTGGGCTTCAACTTGCACTGGGAGGGGGGGGGGGGAATGTAAGGCAGAAGCTGTTCTGAACATTTTCTCTCCAGGGGGTGCTGGTGGAGGCCATAATGGTGTCCTTATGTTGGTTCAGATTGCTGGTCTGTGGCCTTCAGATGGTCTGCAGATGAGTCTCTCCTGGCCACCATTAGAGTGGGCTGCAACTTGCACTGGGGGGGTGGGGTGTAAGGCAGAAGTTAACATTTTCTCTCTGGGGGGGCGCTGCTCTGGGGGGGCGCTGGACATTGAAGTACTTCGCAGTGTAACTGGACAAAGCTTGTAGTGTTGGTTGGAGAGAAGTTGGACGCTCTGCCCAGTTCTGTCCTATCAGATTTCCCTTCATTTCCTGTCCCAGAGACCCAACAGGAAGTAACACATTTCCCAGGTACATCCCCCCCCCCCACTTCCTGTTCTAGTGACGAAGGGCCTTTCCCATCCCTTGACACTCGGGCAAAGGGAACACGTTCCGATCATTCCCCTCGCCTGAATCTGGGGGAACGTTTTGTCTAGAGACCCTCTAAACCAGAAATACAAGGACCATAGTCTCTGGTAAAATGCCGGTTGCCTGGCTGTTGTGCGATTTCTCTGTAAATGGCCTGAAAAGCAAAGTACAGTCTGATTTGTTCTCTTGGTATTGAAGGCGTCTCTAACCCTCTTCTCTTCTCTCCACAGCCGCCCTCCAGGCCACCCGCGCCCTCATGGTGCTCTCCATTGTTCTCGGGGTCGTCGGCATGGCCATTTCCACCATGGGGATGAAGTGCACCAAATGTGGGGGTGATGACAAGGTGAAGAAGGCGCGGATCGCCATGACCGGAGGCTTCATCTTCCTGCTGGGGGGTGAGTACCAGGCTGGGGGTGGGGTCTGGTTTCATGGAGGGGGGTGGTAAGCCTAGCTGTTCTGGGGCGACTCTTCCAGGCGTTTTGGTTTTTCACTTCAAATGGATCTCTAGCTAAAGGAATGGAGGGATCCCATCGCAAGGGTTGGGGAGGGATCCCATCGCAAGGGTTGGGGAGGGATCCCATCGCAAGGGTTGGGGAGGGATCCCATCGCAAGGGTTGGGGAGGGATCCCATCGCAAGGGTTGGGGAGGGATCCCATCGCAAGGGTTGGGGAGGGATCCCATCGCAAGGGTTGGGGAGGGATCCCATCGCAAGGGTTGGGGAGGGATCCCATCGCAAGGGTTGGGGAGGGATCCCATCGCAAGGGTTGGGGAGGGTTTGGCATAATGGGGGGGGGGGGGGGGGGGGGCGCGGCACAGATCACCAGAGCCTCAGATACAAAACCTCCATTTTGAACACTTCAGTTGGGGTGGAGGGAACCTTTCTCGCCTCAGGGGAATGTTGACTCCGAGCCGAGAACTGATATCAACTGCCTTGGTATTGATGGTGTAGGTCAGGGATATGCTTTTTTTTGCAGGAGGCAGATCTTTGCGGAACCTTTACTCATAGTATATTGTCTTGTCCTGTAGGTCTGGCGGCCCTCATTGCCTGCTCCTGGTATGGAAATCAAATCATCCGAGACTTCTACAACCCTCTGACTCCCATAAATACAAAGTAAGTGACACTTCCAGGATTTCTGTCTCCACTGTCCTTCCCCCGCTACGTGGTGGTGGGGGGGAAGGGGGGGGCCCTCCCTAGGTGGTGGTAACTTTGCACCATTGTGTCTTATGAAATGTAACTGGTTTGTTCTAATTATATGTGGTGGGGGGGCCCTCCCTAGTTGGTGGTGTGGGGGGGGGGGTGGTGGTTTAGGGGAGACCTTCATAGGTGGTGGTGGGGAGACCTTCATAGGTGGTGGTGGGTGGACCTTCATAGGTGGTGGTGGGTGGACCTTCATAGGTGGTGGTGGGTGGACCTTCATAGGTGGTGGTGGGTGGACCTTCATAGGTGGTGGTGGGTGGACCTTCATAGGTGGTGGTGGGTGGACCTTCATAGGTGGTGGTGGGTGGACCTTCATAGGTGGTGGTGGGTGGACCTTCATAGGTGGTGGTGGGTGGACCTTCATAGGTGGTGGTGGGTGGACCTTCATAGGTGGTGGTGGGTGGACCTTCATAGGTGGTGGTGGGTGGACCTTCATAGGTGGTGGTGGGTGGACCTTCATAGGTGGTGGTGGGTGGACCTTCATAGGTGGTGGTGGGTGGACCTTCATAGGTGGTGGTGGGTGGACCTTCATAGGTGGTGGTGGGTGGACCTTCATAGGTGGTGGTGGGTGGACCTTCATAGGTGGTGGTGGGTGGACCTTCATAGGTGGTGGTGGGTGGACCTTCATAGGTGGTGGGTGGACCTTCATAGGTGGTGGGTGGACCTTCATAGGTGGTGGGTGGACCTTCATAGGTGGTGGGTGGACCTTAATAGGTGGTTTAGCGAGAACCCAACTCATAATTTCTCTAACTTTCTCCAATTCTCTCCTCCAGATATGAATTTGGTGCCGGCGTATTCCTTGGCTGGGCTGGCTCATTCTTGACCCTGATTGGTGGTGCTCTCCTGGCATGCTCGTGTCCCCGGAAAACTGGCTACAGCACCAAAGGTTACCCAAAGACGGGAGGAGCGCGGACCAAGGCTTCATCAGCGGGTGGCAAGGAATATGTCTGACCTCAAGGCGTGGCTGAACTGGTGTCTCGCCGGCTCCCGTCTGACTCCGCACTTCCATAATGCAGCATTTGTTTTGAAGGATTCCTGAGCAGAGGTGGTGGCCGCCATTGTTTTACCTCTGCAGTGTGGAGACGACGGACGGACGCCATATTGTTTCTGCTTTTCCAGGACTGTAAATTGCGTGGTCACACGGAGTACGGAGCTGACCGCTTAACTCCTCGCTTCAGAGTAACTTTGCACCATTGTGTCTTATGAAATGTAACTGGTTTGTTCTAATTATATATGTAGGGGGTGGGGGGAGGGGGTTGGTATCTGATCTTTTATCCCGGTATACAGTGAGTGTCCCCGGCGACCTCTCGGCCTTCATATGTATGATGAGTGTTTTTTGCATTTTTAGTCTATTTTGTAAATAACTTTTTTTTTCAATAAAAATTTAAAATATTAAAACCATTTGGTATTGGTGTTTATAAAAGGGGGTGGGCGGCACGTGAGGGGGTGGGCGGCACGTGAGGTGGTGGGCACGTGACTACACTAAGGGCATAGTAAGACCTGTCTGAGGACCTGCATGGCCATTCATAGGACTTGTGTTGGGCTGTGCAGGATCAGATCCACCAATGATGGTTTTGGGGTCCTCAGTGCATGGGGGGGGGGAAGGGGGAGCATAATACAAATGGGATTGTACAATCGTGTGAAGGATGGACCTCCATAGATGGCTAAGTCACCACCATGTCAACACAAGGTAGGTGTCTACAGGCTGAGATGTATATCCTGTGTTATAAATGGTCTCCAAGTTCTGGGAGTAGTGCAGGGTTAGGACCCCTGTAAGGGTTTTGTAGGCTGTCCCAGGTTGGGAGCTTTCCCCGCGCTCCTCAAACTTTGTACACATTCTTTAGACCAGGGAGCTCCACTACAGAAGTGGCATCGATGGGAAGACCCTCAAAGTGGGATTATCCCTCTATCAGGGAGGGTAGATCTTTTGGATTCCCACCATAAAGGATCCCCCCCCCCCCCTTAACTTCTGTCCAGGTGATTGTCGGGCACAACAGGAGATAATCTCCCCAGGAGAAGGATGCAATGGAATCCAAAACCTGAAGAGAACATGGAGCCAGTAAAATGGATATAAATTTTGAGCAGTTCACAGATCTGACAAAGCTAAGCTCCTCCAACTCGGGACACATCCATCAGACCAGGGGGGCTCTTCACTATGGGTGGGGCATCCATCAGACCAGGGGGGGCTCCTCCAACTCGGGACACATCCATAAGACCAGGGGGGCTCCTCACTATGGGTGGGGCATCCATAAGACCAGGGGGGCTCCTCCAACTCGGGACACATCCTTCAGACCAGGGGGGCTCTTTACTATGGGTGGGGCATCCATCAGACCAGGGGGACTCTTTACTATGGGTGGGGCATCCATCAGACCAGGGGGGCTCTTCACTATGGGTGGGGCATCCATCAGACCAGGGGGCTTCTCACTATGGGTGGGGCATCCATCAGACCAGGGGGGCTCCTCACTATGGGTGGGGCTTCCATAAGACCAGGGGGGCTCCTCACTATGGGTAGGGCTTCCATAAGACCAGGGGGGCTCCTCACTATGGGTAGGGCTTCCAAAAGACCAGGGGGGCTCCTCACTATGGGTAGGGCTTCCATAAGACCAGGGGGGCTCCTCACTATGGGTGGGGCTTCCAATAGACCAGGGGGCTCCTCACTATGGGTAGGGCTTCCAAAAGACCAGGGGGGTTCCTCACTATGGGTGCGGCTTCCGAAAGACCAGGGGGGCTCCTCACTATGGGTAGGGCTTCCGAAAGACCAGGGGGGCTCCTCACTATGGGTGGGGCATCCATCAGACCAGGGGGGCTCCTCACTATGGGTGGGGCTTCCATAAGACCAGGGGGGCTCCTCACTATGGGTAGGGCTTCCATAAGACTAGGGGGGCTCCTCACTATGGGTAGGGCTTCCATAAGACCAGGGGGGCTCCTCACTATGGGTGGGGCTTCCAATAGACCAGGGGGGCTCCTCACTATGGGTGGGGCTTCCATAAGACCAGGGGGGCTCCTCACTATGGGTAGGGCATCCATAAGACCGGGGGGCTCCTCACTATGGGTAGGGCATCCATAAGACCAGGGGGGCTCCCCATATGGGAGGGGCAACCTCTAGACCAGGAGGCTATAACTCTAAACCAGGGATCCTCAAACTACACCACTCCATCTGTTGTAGAACTACATGTCCCATGAGGCATTGTAACACACTGACATTCACAGACATGACTGGGCATGATGGGAATTGTAGCTCCTGAACAACTGGAGGGCCGCAGTTTGAAGACCCCTGCTCTAAACCAAGGGCTTGTGCATCAGACTTGGACACAATGCCCCAGTAGGAGGAATTATGTGCCACTAGAAATCTGACCCCCTGGGGCACCATAACAGCTGGCAGAGGGCTGCAGTTTGAAGACCCCTGTTCTATGGTGATGGATACTATATATTTTCCAATCGGTTCTCTGCACTCCTCCATCCCCCGATCTTTGGCTTCTGTGTGTTGTAATCCAGCAGGTTCCTTCATATCAGAAATATTGAGCTTCCTTGGCCTTTATCTCAGCGATGTGTCAGATCCGAGCTTCGGATGAATCCTGAAGATATGGTAGAAGCCCCTTTTTGTCTTGACCGAACTCTATGCTTCACTGTAATTTTATGTGGTGGGCCTCTTGGTAAAAAGCCTCGGAACTCGCAGACTAGAGAAGGAGGAACTTGTTTACGGAGAGGCAGCCTGGCCACAAGTAGGAGACGTGTGGTGAAGACACGACCACAACGAAGGCCTGCCACATGCTCGGGATATAATCTTCTGTAGAAAAGAGAAGTGGCCCTTGTTCTGAAATACTTGTACATACCGGATTTACTAACAAGTGTGAGGAAGGAAATCGGATGAACGGGTTTTATTGACTTCGTCACATTTGGATATTAATCTGCAAATTAACCACAACGTCTGTCTGGGACACGATGTCCTAATCTGCTTCTTACTGTAAAAGATATTTTTATATATAAACACGTGATGAGCGGAATGTCCATAATTGAAGAATTTAGGGGTGCACAGAACGCCCCCCCCTGTGATATGCCATGGTGGGAAACGCCTATCCTCTATATTATGTACAATACCCGGAAATTGAGTTGTATTACTTTTGGTCCACGTGTGACGTAACCATTTATGGCTCACCAGACGTAGAACTACTGTGTCCCTCCCGTGCGAGATCACGTACCTGTACCAGGTTTGTGGTTCTGAGGCACCTGCTCCCGCTTTGATAAGACACAGTGGGAGCCGATCAGCAGGTTCCGATGTGTGCTCATTGGTGGACATTCCCCGCCTTCACCTCCAACCGTTGTGTCCTCATTGGTGGACATTCCCCGCCTTCTCCCCCAACCACTGTGTCCTCATTGGTGGACATTCCCTGCCTTCACCTCCAACCACTGTGTGCTCATTGGTGGACATTCCCCGCCTTCACCTCCAACCCCTGTGTGCTCATTGGTGAACATTCCCCGCCTTCTCCTCCAACCACTGTGTGCTCATTGGTGGACATTCCCCGCCTTCTCCTCCAACTACTGTGTGCTCATTGGTGGACATTCCCCGCCTTCTTCTTCAACCACTGTGTGCTCATTGGTGGACATTCCCCGCCTTCACCTCCAACCACTGTGTCCTCATTGGTGGACATTCCCCACCTTCTCCTCCAACCACTGTGTGCTCATTGGTGGACATTCCCCGCCTTCACCTCCAACCACTGTGTGCTCATTGGTGGACATTTCCCGCCTTCTCCTCCAACCGCTGTGTGCTCATTGGTGGACATTCCCCGCCTTCTCCTCCAACCGCTGTGTGCTCATTGGTGGACATTCCCTGCCTTCACCTCCAACCGTTGTGTGCTCATTGGTGGACATTCCCCACCTTCTTCTCCAACTACTGTGTGCTCATTGATGGACATTCCCCGCCTTCACCTCCAACCGTTGTGTCCTCATTGGTGGACATTCCCCGCCTTCACCTCCAACCACTGTGTGCTCATTGGTGGACATTCCCCGCCTTCACCTCCAACCGCTGTGTCCTCATTGGTGGACATTCCCCGCCTTCAACTCCAACCACTGTGTGCTCATTGGTGGACATTCCCCGCCTTCACCTCCAACCGTTGTGTGCTCATTGGTGGACATTCCCCGCCTTCTTCTCCAACCACTGTGTGCTCATTGGCGGACATTCCCTGCCTCACCTCCAACCACTGTGTGCTCATTGGTGGACATTCCCCGCCTTCACCTCCAACCGCTGTGTGCTCATTGGTGGACATTCCCCGCCTTCTTCTCCAACCGCTGTGTGCTCATTGGTGGACATTCCCCGCCTTCACGTCCAACCACTGTGTGCTCATTGGTGGACATTCCCCGCCTTCACCTCCAACCGTTGTGTCCTCATTGGTGGACATTCCCCGCCTTCACCTCCAACCACTGTGTGCTCATTGGTGGACATTCCCTGCCTTCACCTCCAACCACTGTGTGCTCATTGGTGGACATTCCCCGCCTTCTTCTCCAACCGCTGTGTGCTCATTGGTGGACATTGAAAGAAAAAATAAGTGCAGCGCTAGTGGGCATGAGATTGCATGAAGCAATATGGACCAGTCTCATTTACATGGGTAACACTATGATGGTGTAGTCCAAAAACAAGAACAAGAAGATATATACAGGGTGGTGAAACCCTATATACAAACAGTGAAGTGTAAATAACAAAACAAGTCCTTCAAGTCAAAGCAGGCAAGTCTTCATATGGAACACTCTTATCCACCGCTCCTGTGTTACTGGAGAGTCTGATGGTGCCCGTGGTCAGCACAGATGGACATACAGGTTAACCAAACAGATGTATAAGAAAAGATGGGTACTCTTACCACAAATGTTGGACACATATGCCAGGAGCAATGTGTCAAATGCGCGTGTAAGAGCTCCTCAGATGGACAGCTCTAGGGAGTGATGATTCAACAGGTTGTGGATCTTTCCCAGGAATCTTAGGGTCCAAGATGGAGAGAAGTTCCGAAACTTCAGATGGAGTGATGCTAAAAATATAACTAGTCATTGGAGAGCGGCAATAGTTTATAAGACGTCGTAGGACATTACAACTTCACTATGGATGGCCACAGCGATCCTCAGACAGTCCAGTCTTCTGATTGTTCCAGGGTTATTTTTTTGTGTTGGGCAGCTTATGAACTCTTGTCTTGAATCGGGTTTGGTAATTCCTGAAGAGGTCTAGTGATGACCGGTATTCCTTGGTGACCTGAGTCCTGGCTCTGTGCAGGCTGGAGGAGGCACAGCAATGATCAGCACACGGTGGACATTCCCCGCCTTCACCTCCAACCACTGTGTGCTCATTGGTGGACATTCCCCGCCTTCTTCTCCAACCACTGTGTGCTCATTGGCGGACATTCCCCGCCTTCACCTCCAACCACTGTGTGCTCATTGGCGGACATTCCCCGCCTTCACCTCCAACCACTGTGTGCTCATTGGTGGACATTTCCCGCCTTCACCTCCAACCGCTGTGTCTTCATTGGTGGACATTCCCCGCCTTCAACTCCAACCACTGTGTGCTCATTGGTGGACATTCCCCGCCTTCTCCTCCAACCGTTGTGTGCTCATTGGTGGACATTCCCCGCCTTCACCTCCAACCGCTGTGTCTTCATTGGTGGACATTCCCCGCCTTCAACTCCAACCACTGTGTGCTCATTGGTGGACATTCCCCGCCTTCACCTCCAACCGTTGTGTGCTCATTGGTGGACATTCCCCGCCTTCTTCTCCAACCACTGTGTGCTCATTGGTGGACATTCCCCGCCTTCACCTCCAACCACTGTGTGCTCATTGGTGGACATTCCCCGCCTTCACCTCCAACCGCTGTGTCTTCATTGGTGGACATTCCCCGCCTTCAACTCCAACCACTGTGTGCTCATTGGTGGACATTCCCCGCCTTCACCTCCAACCGTTGTGTGCTCATTGGTGGACATTCCCCGCCTTCTTCTCCAACCACTGTGTGCTCATTGGTGGACATTCCCCGCCTTCACCTCCAACCACTGTGTGCTCATTGGTGGACATTCCCCGCCTTCTTCTCCAACCGCTGTGTGCTCATTGGTGGACATTCCCCGCCTTCACCTCCAACCACTGTGTGCTCATTGGTGGACATTCCCCGCCTTCTTCTCCAACCACTGTGTGCTCATTGGTGGACATTCTCCGCCTTCACCTCCAACCACTGTGTGCTCATTGGTGGACATTCCCATCCTTCTCCTCCAACCACTGTGTGCTCATTGGTGAACATTCCCCGCCTTCTTCTTCAACCACTGTGTGCTCATTGGTGGACATTCCCCGCCTTCACCTCCAACCACTGTGTGCTCATTGGTGGACATTCCCATCCTTCTCCTCCAACCACTGTGTGCTCATTGGTGAACATTCCCCGCCTTCTTCTTCAACCACTGTGTGCTCATTGGTGGACATTCCCCGCCTCACCTCCAACCACTGTGTGCTCATTGGTGGACATTCCCCTCCTTCTCCTCCAACCACTGTCTGATCATTGGTGGACATTCCCCGCCTTCTTCTCCAACCACTGTGTGCTCATTGGTGGACATTCCCCGCCTTCTCCTCCAACCGCTGTGTGCTCATTGGTGGACATTCCTCACCTTCTCCTCCAACCACTGTGTGCTCATTGGTGGAATTCCCCGCCTTCTTCTTCAACCACTGTGTGCTCATTGGTGGACATTCCCCGCCTTCTCCCCCAACCACTGTGTGCTCATTGGTGGACATTCCCCCCTTCACCTCCAACCGCTGTGTGCTCATTGGTGGACATTCCCCGCCTTCTCCCCCAACCACTGTGTGCTCATTGGTGGACATTCCCCCCTTCACCTCCAACCACTGTGTGCTCATTGGTGGACATTCCCCGCCTTCTCCCCCAACCACTGTGTGCTCATTGGTGGACATTCCCCGCCTTCTTCTTCAACCACTGTGTGCTCATTGGTGGACATTCCCCGCCTTCTCCCCCAACCACTGTGTGCTCATTGGTGGACATTCCCCCCTTCACCTCCAACCGCTGTGTGCTCATTGGTGGACATTCCCCGCCTTCTTCTCCAACCACTGTGTGCTCATTGGCGGACATTCCCCGCCTTCACCTCCAACCACTGTGTGCTCATTGGTGGACATTCCCCCCTTCACCTCCAACCACTGTGTGCTCATTGGTGGACATTCCCCTCCTTCTCCTCCAACCACTGTGTGCTCATTGGTGGACATTCCCCGCCTCACCTCCAACCACTGTCTGATCATTGGTGAACATTCCCCGCCTTCTTCTTCAACCACTGTGTGCTCATTGGTGGACATTCCCCGCCTCACCTCCAACCACTGTCTGATCATTGGTGGACATTCCCCGCCTTCTTCTCCAACCACTGTGTGCTCATTGGTGGACATTCCTCACCTTCTCCTCCAACCACTGTGTGCTCATTGGTGGACATTCCCCGCCTTCACCTCCAACCGATGTGTGCTCATTGGTGGACATTCCCCGCCTTCTTCTTCAACCACTGTGTGCTCATTGGTGGACATTCCCCGCCTCACCTCCAACCACTGTGTGCTCATTGGTGGACATTCCCCACCTTCTCATTGGTTGCTGTAGGCCTCTCGGTCTCTGCGCTCATTGGTTGCTGTAGGCCTCTCGGTCTCTGCGCTCATTGGTTGCTGTAGGCCTCTCGGTCTCTGCGCTCATTGGTTGCTGTAGGCCTCTCGGTCTCTGCGCTCATTGGTTGCTGTAGGCCTCTCGGTCTCTGCGCTCATTGGTTGCTGTAGGCCTCTCGGTCTCTGCGCTCATTGGTTGCTGTAGGCCTCTCGGTCTCTGCGCTCATTGGTTGCTGTAGGCCTCTCGGTCTGTGCGCTCATTGGTTGCTGTAGACCTCTCGGTCTCTGCGCTCATTGGTTGCTGTAGGCCTCTCGGTCTCTGCGCTCATTGGTTGCTGTAGGCCTCTCGGTCTCTGCGCTCATTGGTTGCTGTAGGCCTCTCGGTCTCTGCGCTCATTGGTTGCTGTAGGCCTCTCGGTCTCTGCGCTCATTGGTTGCTGTAGGCCTCTCGGTCTCTGCGCTCATTGGTTGCTGTAGGCCTCTCGGTCTCTGCGCTCATTGGTTGCTGTAGGCCTCTCGGTCTGTGCGCTCATTGGTTGCTGTAGGCCTCTCGGTCTCTGCGCTCATTGGTTGCTGTAGGCCTCTCGGTCTCTGCGCTCATTGGTTGCTGTAGGCCTCTCGGTCTGTGCGCTCATTGGTTGCTGTAGGCCTCTCGGTCTCTGCGCTCATTGGTTGCTGTAGGCCTCTCGGTCTCTGCGCTCATTGGTTGCTGTAGGCCTCTCGGTCTCTGCGCTCATTGGTTGTTGTAGGCCTCTCGGTCTCTGCGCTCATTGGTTGCTGTAGGCCTCTCGGTCTCTGCGCTCATTGGTTGCTGTAGGCCTCTCGGTCTCTGCGCTCATTGGTTGCTGTAGGCCTCTCGGTCTGTGCGCTC
This sequence comes from Rana kukunoris, assembly GCA_029574335.1. Taxonomy (NCBI): domain Eukaryota; kingdom Metazoa; phylum Chordata; class Amphibia; order Anura; family Ranidae; genus Rana; species Rana kukunoris. Next base: position 28,226 of record JAJQKJ010001016.1, on the reverse strand, counting down.
ATTGGTTGCTGTAGGCCTCTCGGTCTCTGCGCTCATTGGTTGCTGTAGGCCTCTCGGTCTCTGCGCTCATTGGTTGCTGTAGGCCTCTCGGTCTCTGCGCTCATTGGTTGCTGTAGGCCTCTCGGGCTCTGCGCTCATTGGTTGCTGTAGGCCTCTCGGTCTCTGCGCTCATTGGTTGCTGTAGGCCTCTCGGTCTCTGCGCTCATTGGTTGTTGTAGGCCTCTCGGTCTCTGCGCTCATTGGTTGCTGTAGGCCTCTCGGTCTCTGCGCTCATTGGTTGCTGTAGGCCTCTCGGTCTCTGCGCTCATTGGTTGCTGTAGGCCTCTCGGTCTGTGCGCTCATTGGTTGCTGTAGGCCTCTCGGTCTCTGCGCTCATTGGTTGCTGTAGGCCTCTCGGTCTCTGCGCTCATTGGTTGCTGTAGGCCTCTCGGGCTCTGCGCTCATTGGTTGCTGTAGGCCTCTCGTCTCTGTGCTCATTGGTTGCTGTAGGCCTCTCGGTCTCTGTGCTCATTGGTTGCTGTAGGCCTCTCGGTGCTCATTGGTTGCTGTAGGCCTCTCAGTCTCTGTGCTCATTGGTTGCTGTAGGCCTCTCGGTCTCTGTGCTCATTGGTTGCTGTAGGCCTCTCGGTGCTCATTGGTTGCTGTAGGCCTCTCGGTGCTCATTGGTTGCTGTAGGCCTCTCGGTCTCTGTGCTCATTGGTTGCTGTAGGCCTCTCGGTGCTCATTGGTTGCTGTAGGCCTCTCGGTGCTCATTGGTTGCTGTAGGCCTCTCGGTGCTCATTGGTTGCTGTAGGCCTCTCGGTGCTCATTGGTTGCTGTAGGCCTCTCGGTGCTCATTGGTTGCTGTAGGCCTCTCGGTGCTCATTGGTTGCTGTAGGCCTCTCGGTGCTCATTGGTTGCTGTAGGCCTCTCGGTGCTCATTGGTTGCTGTAGGCCTCTCGGTCTCTGTGCTCATTGGTTGCTGTAGGCCTCTCGGTCTGTGCGCTCATTGGTTGCTGTAGGCCTCTCGGTCTCTGCGCTCATTGGTTGCTGTAGGCCTCTCGGTCTCTGCGCTCATTGGTTGCTGTAGGCCTCTCGGTCTCTGCGCTCATTGGTTGCTGTAGGCCTCTCGGGCTCTGCGCTCATTGGTTGCTGTAGGCCTCTCGGTCTCTGCGCTCATTGGTTGCTGTAGGCCTCTCGGTCTCTGCGCTCATTGGTTGTTGTAGGCCTCTCGGTCTCTGCGCTCATTGGTTGCTGTAGGCCTCTCGGTCTCTGCGCTCATTGGTTGCTGTAGGCCTCTCGGTCTCTGCGCTCATTGGTTGCTGTAGGCCTCTCGGTCTGTGCGCTCATTGGTTGCTGTAGGCCTCTCGGTCTCTGCGCTCATTGGTTGCTGTAGGCCTCTCGGTCTCTGCGCTCATTGGTTGCTGTAGGCCTCTCGGGCTCTGCGCTCATTGGTTGCTGTAGGCCTCTCGGTGCTCATTGGTTGCTGTAGGCCTCTCGGTCTCTGTGCTCATTGGTTGCTGTAGGCCTCTCGGTGCTCATTGGTTGCTGTAGGCCTCTCAGTCTCTGTGCTCATTGGTTGCTGTAGGCCTCTCGGTCTCTGTGCTCATTGGTTGCTGTAGGCCTCTCGGTGCTCATTGGTTGCTGTAGGCCTCTCGGTGCTCATTGGTTGCTGTAGGCCTCTCGGTCTCTGTGCTCATTGGTTGCTGTAGGCCTCTCGGTGCTCATTGGTTGCTGTAGGCCTCTCTGTGCTCATTGGTTGCTGTAGGCCTCTCGGTGCTCATTGGTTGCTGTAGGCCTCTCGGTGCTCATTGGTTGCTGTAGGCCTCTCGGTGCTCATTGGTTGCTGTAGGCCTCTCGGTGCTCATTGGTTGCTGTAGGCCTCTCGGTCTCTGTGCTCATTGGTTGCTGTAGGCCTCTCGGTCTCTGTGCTCATTGGTTGCTGTAGGCCTCTCAGTCTCTGTGCTCATTGGTTGCTGTAGGCCTCTCGGTCTGTGCGCTCATTGGTTGCTGTAGGCCTCTCGGTCTCTGTGCTCATTGGTTGCTGTAGGCCTCTCGGTCTGTGCGCTCATTGGTTGCTGTAGGCCTCTCGGTCTCTGCGCTCATTGGTTGCTGTAGGCCTCTCGGTCTCTGTGCTCATTGGTTGCTGTAGGCCTCTCTGCGCTCATTGGTTGCTGTAGGCCTCTCGGTCTCTGCGCTCATTGGTTGCTGTAGGCCTCTCGGTCTCGGTGCTCATTGGTTGCTGTAGGCCTCTCGATCTCTGTGCTCATTGGTTGCTGTAGGCCTCTCGGTCTCTGCGCTCATTGGTTGTTGTAGGCCTCTCGGTCTCTGCGCTCATTGGTTGCTGTAGGCCTCTCGGTCTCTGCAGTCATTGGTTGCTGTAGGCCTCTCGGTCTCTGCGCTCATTGGTTGCTGTAGGCCTCTCGGTCTCTGCGCTCATTGGTTGCTGTAGGCCTCTCGGTCTCTGCGCTCATTGGTTGTTGTAGGCCTCTCGGTCTCTGCGCTCATTGGTTGCTGTAGGCCTCTCGGTCTCTGCGCTCATTGGTTGCTGTAGGCCTCTCGGTCTCTGCGCTCATTGGTTGCTGTAGGCCTCTCGGTCTCTGCGCTCATTGGTTGCTGTAGGCCTCTCGGTCTCTGCGCTCATTGGTTGCTGTAGGCCTCTCGGTCTCTGCGCTCATTGGTTGCTGTAGGCCTCTCGGTCTCTGCGCTCATTGGTTGCTGTAGGCCTCTCGGTCTCTGCGCTCATTGGTTGCTGTAGGCCTCTCGGTCTCTGCGCTCATTGGTTGCTGTAGGCCTCTCGGTCTCCTCTGGGACCAGTTTCCTGCAGTTTGAAGTGACCTCCTGATCCGTCCAGAACTTTTACCCCGGATATCCCAGAGACAACGCCACCCACAGGTGACTGTTTGCTTCAGTTGCACTACCAGGGACTGAAATGCTCCAGGAAAGCTCTTTTCATGCTGATTTAATCAAAATGATCTCAGCTGATCACAGGTGAAAGTCCACATAGCTTTGTGTGCCACTGAGAAGGTGATTACACCTGATTGGGTCATTTTTTCGGAGGGGGGAGGGACCCTTTTACTGACATAACTTGGATGGTATAAGTTGCACGGAGGAAATACGGGGGAGGGGGTGATTCTTTTCTGTATACCTGCTGTATACTATGGATGGGCGGAGTTGCCTTCTATACATGTAGTGGGAGGGTCGGGGGTCTGCCCCGGATTTTCAGGGGGTGCAGATTGAGGGGGGGGGGGGGCTCCAGAAATAAGGAAGGTCTTGGGGGTTTCTCCTGTGATTGGTCACAGCGATCACATGGTACGTCACGTGACGTCACTTCCCCGCTCGGAGGATTCCTGGAAGTTGAGGAAGTTCCGGATCGATTTGTTCCTCCGATCTCCTCCTGCGTAGAGGGGGGGCCGCTCATTATTACATTATCATTCTTTCGCTGATTTTATAGATCCGCCCCCTGAAGAAGTTTCCTGAAACGCGTTGCCACCTACTGTTCAGATTTCATTCCTCTCCCTGTGTAAGGGGGCGTTCCCTCTCCTCTCCGAGGCCCCGCCCACTCTCCTCCTTGTAGGGTGTGACCTCCGTACCCCAAGGGGGAGGGGCCAGGGATCTCAGTGGGAGGAGCCATTACCCGGTATATAAGTAGAAGACGTTTGTTACAAATCTGAACCTTTATTGTGTCTCCCAGACGGCCGGGGGGGGGGGGGGTACCCTGCTTCATGATTGGCTGTTATACACTTCCTGGTTACCCATGGCAACCATTTGCTGGCCCAGCTCCTCCACCATGACTGCCCCTCACACCACTTCCTGTCCCACAGACACCACCGGAAGTGACAGGAAATCCCCTCCCCCCCTGTGTCTGGGGGGGGGGATTTTCTGTCACTGAGGGGGGCCAATCACATCCTCCTCAGATGGGAGGGGCGGGGTCACTAGCTATTGATAACAAGCCCCGCCCACCGACACTCTCCTCACATCGCTTTATGAGGAATGGAAACGTGGGAGGAGTCTTGGGTCAGGGGGCGGAGTCCCTCCATAATCACCGTCCATGATCGGATATGTGGGAGGAGACAAGGGACACACCTCCTCCCCAGTCCAGCCAATCATACTTCCGGAAAAGAGCGGGACGCACGGCTGACCCCGCCCCCTCACCTGACGCCATCTTCTGAACGCGCGAGAGAAAATGGCGGCCGGCGGACATCTTCCTCCACCCGGAGAGCGAGGAGCGGGCGCGCCCCAGTGACGTCATCGGCTGCCGCCGGTCCGTGAGCTGCGAAGAGGAGATGATAGAAGAGGTGAGGACGGCGGGGACCCCCGGAGCCCTCCTTATCACAGGTAATACCCCGCCCACAGACCCGCCCCCTCCATATCACAGCTACAGGGCCCGAGATCCCGCCCCCTCACAAAAGACAGAGACCCCGCCCCCTCCTCACCGTACTACAGGAACCGAGACCCCGCCCCTCACCATACATGGACGGAGACCCCGCCCCTCACAGGAAATAAGACCCCGCCCCCTCACCATACATGGACGGAGACCCCGCCCCCTCACAGGAAATAAGACCCCGCCCCCTCACCATACATGGACCAAGACCCCGCCCCCTCACCATACATGGACGGAGACCCCGCCCCCTCACAGGGAAAAAGGCCCCCCACCCCCTCAACATACATGGACCAAGACCCCGCCCCTCACAGGAAATAAGACCCCGCCCCCTCACCATACATGGACGGAGACTCTGCCCCCTCACAGGGGAAAAATACCCCCCCCCCTCAACATACATGGACCAAGACCCCGCCCCCTCACAGGAAATGAGACCCCGCCCCTCACCATACATGGCCCCCAAACCCCGCCCCCGTGTGTACAAAACCGGGGAGGAGGGTGGGCGTGTACAATGTACAGGGAGGGGGAGGAGCTCTGATCATCCAGCTGAACGCAACCAATCATTAAAGCCCCTCCTCCTTTACATATCACTGACTCCTCCCCCTCTGTACACCCCAACCCATAATACCTCACATGACCTGACATGTCATCATCTATAGCCCCTCCCCCTTCCTATCACTGACCCCTCCCCCCTGGTACCCCATACATATGATCACATGACTTGTGTAAGCCCCTCCCATGTATGACATCACTATCTCATACATGACCTCTAGAGGCGCTGTGTACCTCCCCCCATGACCCGTGTCATCATCTATAGCTCCGCCTCCTGTCTCATCCTCACTCCTCCCCCACCCCTCTACACCTCACACCAGGGGAGGGGCCACAAATCCATAGCTCCGCCCCCCATTAAAATCCATAGCTCCGCCCCCATTATCCCCCCCTCCTCTGCTTTGCTCCAGCACACAGCCTGTGATTGACAGCCTGATCCTCCAATTAGCTCTGTAGCTCCGCCCCTCTGATGTCTGACAGCTCAGACAAGCTGTATAATCTCTGGGCTGTGATCAGATACAGCAGATAAACCGGTAACACTTCTGTAGGAGGATTTGTGTCATCCGTGAGGAGGAGGAGCCAAACAAAGTGACTTTTCATATTAAACCCCCAGTGATTGGTTACTGGGACACAGGGCGGTCCTACGCACCCAATCACTCTGCCGACTCCCGCTCCCAGCGTCTGTCCACCACTCCCGATCCCTGCGTCCCGATCCCTACACTCCCGATCCCATCGCACTCCCGATCCCTGCGTCCCGATCCCATCGCACTCCCGATCCCTACATTCCCGATCCCATCGCACTCCCGATCCCTGCGTCCTGATCCCATCGCACTCCCGATCCCTACATTCCCGATCCCATCGCACTCCCGATCCCTGCGTCCTGATCCCATCGCACTCCCGATCCCTGCGTCCTGATCCCATCGCACTCCCGATCCCTACATTCCCGATCCCATCGCACTCCCGATCCCTGCGTCCTGATCCCATCGCACTCCCGATCCCTACATTCCCAATCCCATCGCACTCCCGATCCCATCGCACTCCCGATCCCATCGCACTCCCGATCCCATCGCACTCCATCCCTGCTCCCGATCCCATCGCACTCCTGATCCCTGCGCACTCCCGATCCCTCCCGATCCCATCGCACTCCCGATCCCATCGCCTCCCGATCCCTGCGTCCCGATCCCATCGCACTCCCGATCCCTGCACTCCCGATCCCTCCCGATCCCATCGCACTCCCGATCCCTCCCGATCCCATCGCACTCCCGATCCCTGCGTCCCGATCCCATCGCACTCCCGATCCCTGCGTCCTGATCCCATCGCACTCCCGATCCCTGCGTCCTGATCCCATCGCACTCCCGATCCCTGCGTCCTGATCCCATCGCACTCCCGATCCCTGCGTCCTGATCCCATCGCACTCCCGATCCCTACATTCCCGATCCCATCGCACTCCCGATCCCTGCGTCCTGATCCCATCGCACTCCCGATCCCTGCGTCCTGATCCCATCGCACTCCCGATCCCTACATTCCCGATCCCATCGCACTCCCGATCCCATCGCACTCCCGATCCCTGCGTCCCGATCCCATCGCACTCCCGATCCCTACATTCCCGATCCCATCGCACTCCCGATCCCTGCGTCCTGATCCCATCGCACTCCCGATCCCTGCGTCCTGATCCCATCGCACTCCCGATCCCTACATTCCCGATCCCATCGCACTCCCGATCCCATCGCACTCCCGATCCCTGCGTCCCGATCCCATCGCACTCCCGATCCCTACATCGCACTCCCGATCCCATCGCACTCCCACTCCCGATCCCACTGCGTCCTGATCCCATCGCACTCCCGATCCCTGCGTCCCTGATCCCATCGCACTCCCGATCCCCATTCCCGATCCCATCGCACTCCCGATCCCATCGCACTCCCGATCCCTGCGTCCCGATCCCATCGCACTCCCGATCCCTACATTCCCGATCCCAGCGCACTCCCGATCCCATCGCACTCCCATCCCTGCGTCCGATCCCTGCACTCCCGATCCCTACATTCCCGATCCCATCGCACTCCCGATCCCTGCGTCCTGATCCCATCGCACTCCCGATCCCTGCGTCCTGATCCCATCGCACTCCCGATCCCTACATTCCCGATCCCATCGCACTCCCGATCCCATCGCACTCCCGATCCCTGCGTCCTGATCCCATCGCACTCCCGATCCCTACATTCCCGATCCCATCGCACTCCCGATCCCTGCGTCCTGATCCCATCGCACTCCCGATCCCTGCGTCCTGATCCCATCGCACTCCCGATCCCTACATTCCCGATCCCATCGCACTCCCGATCCCATCGCACTCCCGATCCCTGCGTCCTGATCCCATCGCACTCCCGATCCCTACATTCCCGATCCCATCGCACTCCCGATCCCTGCACTCCCGTCCCTCCCGATCCCATCGCACTCCCGATCCCTGCGTCCTGATCCCATCGCACTCCCGATCCCCATCCCTGATCCCATCGCACTCCCGATCCCATCGTCCCGATCCCATCGCACTCCCGATCCCTGCGTCCTGATCCCATCGCACTCCCGATCCCTGCGTCCTGATCCCATCGCACTCCCGATCCCTGCATCGCACTCCCGATCCCATCGCACTCCCGATCCCTGCACTCCCGTCCCCTCCCGATCCCATCGCACTCCCGATCCCTCGCACTCCCATCCCTGCGTCGCACTCCCATCCTGCGTCCCCGATCCCATCGCACTCCCGACTCCCGATCCCTGCGTCCGATCCCATCGCACTCCCGATCCCTGCGTCCTGATCCCATCGCACTCCCGATCCCTGCGTCCCGATCCCATCGCACTCCCGATCCCTGCGTCCCGATCCCATCGCACTCCCGATCCCTGCGTCCTGATCCCATCGCACTCCCGATCCCTGCGTCCCGATCCCATCGCACTCCCGATCCCTGCGTCCCGATCCCATCGCACTCCCGATCCCTGCGTCCTGATCCCATCGCACTCCCGATCCCTGCGTCCTGATCCCATCGCACTCCCGATCCCTGCGTCCTGATCCCATCGCACTCCCGATCCCTACATTCCCGATCCCATCGCACTCCCGATCCCTGCGTCCTGATCCCATCGCACTCCCGATCCCTGCGTCCCTCCCGATCCCATCGCACTCCCGATCCCTGCGTCCTGATCCCATCGCACTCCCGATCCCTCGCACTCCCGTCCCGATCCCATCGCACTCCCGATCCCTGCTCCCGATCCCATCGCACTCCCGATCCCTGCGTCCCGATCCCATCGCACTCCCGATCCCTGCGTCCTGATCCCATCGCACTCCCGATCCCTGCGTCCCGATCCCATCGCACTCCCGATCCCTGCGTCCCGATCCCATCGCACTCCCGATCCCTGCGTCCTGATCCCATCGCACTCCCGATCCCTGCGTCCTGATCCCATCGCACTCCCGATCCCTGCGTCCTGATCCCATCGCACTCCCGATCCCTGCGTCCTGATCATCCACTCCCGATCCCTACATTCCCGATCCCATCGCACTCCCGATCCCTGCGTCCTGATCCCATCGCACTCCCGATCCCTGCGTCCTGATCCCATCGCACTCCCGATCCCTGCGTCCTGATCCCATCGCACTCCCGATCCCTGCGTCCTGATCCCATCGCACTCCCGATCCCTACATTCCCGATCCCATCGCACTCCCACTCCCGATCCCTGCGTCCTCCCGATCCCATCGCACTCCCGATCCCTGCGTCCCTGATCCCATCGCACTCCCACTCCCGATCCCATCGCACTCCCGATCCCTGCGTCCCGATCCCATCGCACTCCCGATCCCTGCGTCCCGATCCCATCGCACTCCCGATCCCTGCGTCCCGATCCCATCGCACTCCCACTCCCGATCCCTGCGTCCCGATCCCATCGCACTCCCATCCCTCCCGATCCCTGCACTCCCGATCCCTCCCGATCCCATCGCACTCCCGATCCCTGCGTCCCGATCCCATCGCACTCCCGATCCCTACATTCCCGATCCCATCGCACTCCCGATCCCTGCGTCCTGATCCCATCGCACTCCCGATCCCTGCGTCCTGATCCCATCGCACTCCCGATCCCTGCGTCCTGATCCCATCGCACTCCCGATCCCTACATTCCCGATCCCATCGCACTCCCGATCCCTGCGTCCCGATCCCATCGCACTCCCGATCCCTGCGTCCTGATCCCATCGCACTCCCGATCCCGATCCCTGCGTCCTGATCCCATCGCACTCCCGATCCCTACATTCCCGATCCCATCGCACTCCCGATCCCTGCACTCCCGTCCTGATCCCATCGATCCCACTCCCGATCCCATCGCACTCCCGATCCCTGCGTCCCGATCCCATCGCACTCCCGATCCCTGCGTCCCGATCCCATCGCACTCCCGATCCCTGCGTCCGATCCCATCGCACTCCCGATCCCTGCGTCCCGATCCCATCGCACTCCCGATCCCTGCGTCCCGATCCCATCGCACTCCCGATCCCTGCGTCCCGATCCCATCGCACTCCCGATCCCTGCGTCCCGATCCCATCGCACTCCCGATCCCTGCGTCCCGATCCCATCGCACTCCCGATCCCTGCGTCCCGATCCCATCGCACTCCCGATCCCTGCGTCCTGATCCCATCGCACTCCCGATCCCTGCGTCCCGATCCCATCGCACTCCCGATCCCTGCGTCCGATCCCATCGCACTCCCATCCCTCCCGATCCCTGCACTCCCGTCCTCCCGATCCCATCGCACTCCCGATCCCTGCGTCCTGATCCCATCGCACTCCCGATCCCTGCGTCCCCTGATCCCATCGCACTCCCGATCCCTGCGTCCCGATCCCATCGCACTCCCATCCCTGCTCCCGATCCCATCGCACTCCCGATCCCTCCCGATCCCATCGCACTCCCATCCCTCCCGATCCCATCGCACTCCCGATCCCTGCGTCCCGATCCCATCGCACTCCCGATCCCTGCGTCCCGATCCCATCGCACTCCCGATCCCTGCGTCCCGATCCCATCGCACTCCCGATCCCTGCGTCCCGATCCCATCGCACTCCCGATCCCTGCGTCCCGATCCCATCGCACTCCCGATCCCTGCGTCCCGATCCCATCGCACTCCCGATCCCTGCGTCCCGATCCCATCGCACTCCCGATCCCTGCGTCCCGATCCCATCGCACTCCCGATCCCTGCGTCCTGATCCCATCGCACTCCCGATCCCATCGCACTCCCGATCCCATCGCACTCCCGATCCCACCGCACTCCCGATCCCATCGCACTCCCGATCCCTGCGTCCCGATCCCATCGCACTCCCGATCCCTGCGTCCCGATCCCATCGCACTCCCGATCCCTGCGTCCCGATCCCATCGCACTCCCGATCCCTGCGTCCCGATCCCATCGCACTCCCGATCCCTGCGTCCCGATCCCATCGCACTCCCGATCCCTACATTCCCGATCCCATCGCACTCCCGATCCCATCGCACTCCGGATCCCTGCGTCCTGATCCCATCGCACTCCCGATCCCTGCGTCCCGATCCCATCGCACTCCGGATCCCTGCGTCCTGATCCCATCGCACTCCCGATCCCTGCGTCCTGATCCCATCGCACTCCCGATCCCATCGCACTCCCGATCCCATCGCACTCCCGATCCCATCGCACTCCCGATCCCTGCGTCCTGATCCCATCGCACTCCCGATCCCATCGCACTCCCGATCCCTGCGTCCTGATCCCATCGCACTCCCATCCCTGCTCCCGATCCCATCGCACTCCCGATCCCTGCGTCCCGATCCCATCGCACTCCCGATCCCATCGCACTCCCGATCCCTGCGTCCTGATCCCATCGCACTCCCGATCCCATCGCACTCCCGATCCCTGCGTCCTGATCCCATCGCACTCCCGATCCCATCGCACTCCCGATCCCATCGCACTCCCGATCCCTGCGTCCCGATCCCATCGCACTCCCGATCCCTGCGTCCTGATCCCATCGCACTCCCGATCCCATCGCACTCCCGATCCCTGCGTCCTGATCCCATCGCACTCCCGATCCCATCGCACTCCCGATCCCTGCGTCCCGATCCCATCGCACTCCCGATCCCATCGCACTCCCGATCCCATCGCACTCCCGATCCCTGCGTCCTGATCCCATCGCAGCGTCCCGATCCCATCGCACTCCCGATCCCTGCGTCCCGATCCCATCGCACTCCCGATCCCTGCGTCCCGATCCCATCGCACTCCCGATCCCTGCGTCCCGATCCCATCGCACTCCCGATCCCTGCGTCCTGATCCCATCGCACTCCCGATCCCATCGCACTCCCGATCCCTGCGTCCTGATCCCATCGCACTCCCGATCCCATCGCACTCCCGATCCCTGCGTCCCGATCCCATCGCACTCCCGATCCCTGCGTCCCGATCCCATCGCACTCCCGATCCCTGCGTCCCGATCCCATCGCACTCCCGATCCCTGCGTCCTGATCCCATCGCACTCCCGATCCCTGCGTCCTGATCCCATCGCACTCCCGATCCCTGCGTCCTGATCCCATCGCACTCCCGATCCCTGCGTCCTGATCCCATCGCACTCCCGATCCCATCGCACTCCCGTTCCCTGCGTCCTGATCCCATCGCACTCCCGCACTCCCGATCCCATCGCACTCCCGATCCCTGCGTCCTGATCCCATCGCACTACCGATCCCTGCGTCCCGATCCCATCGCACTCCCGATCCCATCGCACTCCCGATCCCTGCGTCCCGATCCCATCGCACTCCCGATCCCATCGCACTCCCGATCCCTGCGTCCCGATCCCATCGCACTCCCGATCCCTGCGTCCCGATCCCATCGCACTCCCGATCCCTGCGTCCCGATCCCATCGCACTCCCGATCCCTGCGTCCCGATCCCATCGCACTCCCGATCCCTGCGTCCCGATCCCATCGCACTCCCGATCCCTGCGTCTTGATCCCATCGCACTCCCGATCCCTGCGTCCTGATCCCATCGCACTCCCGATCCCATCGCACTCCCGATCCCTGCGTCCCGATCCCATCGCACTCCCGATCCCTGCGTCTTGATCCCATCGCACTCCCGATCCCTGCGTCCTGATCCCATCGCACTCCCGATCCCATCGCACTCCCGATCCCTGCGTCCTGATCCCATCGCACTCCCGATCCCTGCGTCCTGATCCCATCGCACTCCCGATCCCATCGCACTCCCGTTCCCTGCGTCCTGATCCCATCGCACTCCCGATCCCTGCGTCCTGATCCCATCGCACTCCCGATCCCATCGCACTCCCGTTCCCTGCGTCCTGATCCCATCGCACTCCCGCACTCCCGATCCGTGCGTCCTGATCCCATCGCACTCCCGATCCCATCGCACTCCCGATCCCTGCGTCCTGATCCCATCGCACTCCCGATCCCTGCGTCCTGATCCCATCGCACTCCCGATCCCTGCGTCTTGATCCCATCGCACTCCCGATCCCTGCGTCCTGATCCCATCGCACTCCCGATCCCTGCGTCCTGATCCCATCGCACTCCCGATCCCTGCGTCCTGATCCCATCGCACTCCCGATCCCTGCGTCCTGATCCCATCGCACTCCCGATCCCTGCGTCCTGATCCCATCGCACTCCCACTCCCGATCCCATCGCACTCCCGTTCCCTGCGTCCTGATCCCATCGCACTCCTGCACTCCCGATCCGTGCGTCCTGATCCCATCGCACTCCCTGATCCCTGCGTCCCGATCCCATCGCACTCCCGATCCCTGCGTCCCGATCCCATCGCACTCCCGATCCCTGCGTCCCGATCCCATCGCACTCCCGATCCCTGCATCCCGATCCCATCGCACTCCCGATCCCTGCGTCCCGATCCCATCGCACTCCCGATCCCTACGATCCCATCGCACTCCCGATCCCTGCGTCCCGATCCCATCGCACTCCCGATCCCTGCGTCCCGATCCCATCGCACTCCCGATCCCAGTGTCCCGATCCCATCGCACTCCCGATCCCTGCCTCCCGATCCCATCGCACTCCCGATCCCTGCCTCCCGATCCCATCGCACTCCCGATCCCTGCGCTCCCGATCCCATCGCACTCCCGATCCCTGCCTCCCGATCCCATCGCACTCCCGATCCCTGCCTCCCGATCCCATCGCACTCCCGATCCCTGCCTCCCGATCCCATCGCACTCCCGATCCCTGCCTCCCGATCCCATCGCACTCCCGATCCCTGCCTCCCGATCCCATCGCACTCCCGATCCCTGCCTCCCGATCCCATCGCACTCCCGATCCCTGCCTCCCGATCCCATCGCACTCCCGATCCCTGCCTCCCGATCCCATCGCACTCCCGATCCCTGCCTCCCGATCCCATCGCACTCCCGATCCCTGCATCCCGATCCCATCGCACTCCCGATCCCTGCTCCCGATCCCATCGCACTCCCGATCCCTGCCTCCCGATCCCATCGCACTCCCGATCCCTGCCTCCCGATCCCATCGCACTCCCGATCCCTGCCTCCCGATCCCATCGCACTCCCGATCCCAGTGTCCCGATCCCATCGCACTCCCGATCCCTGCCTCCCGATCCCATCGCCTCCCGATCCCATCGCACTCCCGATCCCTGCGCTCCCGATCCCATCGCACTCCCGATCCCTGCCTCCCGATCCCATCGCACTCCCGAACCCTGCCTCCCGATCCCATCGACCCTGCCTCCCTCCCGACTCCCGATCCCTGCCTCCCGATCCCATCGCACTCCCGATCCCTGCCTCCCGATCCCATCGCACTCCCGATCCCTGCCTCCCGATCCCATCGCACTCCCGATCCCTGCCTCCCGATCCCATCGCACTCCCGATCCCTGCCTCCCGATCCCATCGCACTCCCGATCCCATCCCTGCCTCCCGATCCCATCGCACTCCCGATCCCTGCCTCCCGATCCCATCGCACTCCCGATCCCTGCCTCCCGATCCCATCGCACTCCCGATCCCTGCCTCCCGATCCCATCGCACTCCCGATCCCTGCCTCCCGATCCCATCGCACTCCCGATCCCTGCCTCCCGATCCCATCGCACTCCCGATCCCTGCCTCCCGATCCCATCGCACTCCCGATCCCTGCCTCCCGATCCCATCGCTCGCACTCCCGATCCCTGCCTCCCGATCCCATCGCACTCCCGATCCCTGCGCCCTGATCCCATCGCACTCCCATCCCTGCCTCCCGATCCCATCGCATCCCTGCCTCCCGATCCCTGCTCTCCCGCCCTGATCCCATCGCTCTCCCACTCCCGATCCCATCGCACTCCCGATCCCTGCGCCCTGATCCCTTCGCACTCCCGATCCCTGCGCCCTGATCCCATCGCACTCCCGATCCCATCGCACTCCCGATCCCTGCGCCCTGATCCCATCGCACTCCCGATCCCATCGCACTCCCGATCCCTGCGATCCCATCCCTGATCCCATCGCACTCCCGATCCCTGCGCCCTGATCCCATCGCACTCCCGATCCCTGCGCCCTGATCCCATCGCACTCCCGATCCCATCGCACTCCCGATCCCTGCGTCCCGATCCCATCGCACTCCCGATCCCTGCGTCCCGATCCCATCGCACTCCCGATCCCTGCGTCCCGATCCCATCGCACTCCCGATCCCATCGCACTCCCGATCCCATCGCACTCCCGATCCCTGCGTCCTGATCCCATCGGGATCGGGAGTGCGATGGGATCGGGACGCAGGGATCGGGAGTGCGATGGGATCGGGAGTGCGATGGGATCGGGACGCAGGGATCGGGAGTGCGATGGGATCGGGACGCAGGGATCGGGAGTGCGATGGGATCGGGACGCAGGGATCGGGAGTGCGATGGGATCGGGAGTGCGATGGGATCGGGAGTGCGATGGGATCAGGACGCAGGGATCGGGAGTGCGATGGGATCGGGAGTGCGATGGGATCAGGACGCAGGGATCGGGAGTGCGATGGGATCGGGAGTGCGATGGGATCGGGAGTGCGATGGGATCGGGACGCAGGGATCGGGAGTGCGATGGGATCGGGAGTGCGATCGGGACGCAGGGATCGGGAGTGCGATGGAATCAGGACGCAGGGATCGGGAGTGCGATGGGATCGGGAGTGCGATGGGATCAGGACGCAGGGATCGGGAGTGCGATGGGATCGGGAGTGCGATGGGATCAGGACGCAGGGATCAGGAGTGCGATGGGATCGGGAGTGCGATGGGATCGGGACGCAGGGATCGGGAGTGCGATGGGATCGGGACGCAGGGATCGGGAGCGCGATGGGATCGGGACGCAGGGATTGGGAGTGCGATGGGATCAGGACGCAGGGATCGGGAGTGCGATGGGATCGGGAGTGCGATGGGATCAGGACGCAGGGATCGGGAGTGTAGGGATCAGGACGCAGGGATCGGGAGTGCGATGGGATCGGGAGTGCGATGGGATCGGGAGTGCGATGGGATCGGGAGTGCGATGGGATCGGGAGTGCGATGGGATCAGGACGCAGGGATCGGGAGTGCGATGGGATCGGGAGTGCGATGGGATCGGGACGCAGGGATCGGGAGTGCGATGGGATCGGGACGCACTCCCGATCCCTGCGTCCTGATCCCATCGCACTCCCGATCCCTGCGTCCTGATCCCATCGCACTCCCGATCCCTGCGTCCTGATCCCATCGCACTCCCGATCCCATCGCACTCCCGTTCCCTGCGTCCTGATCCCATCGCACTCCCGATCCCTGATCCCATCCTCCCGATCCCATCGCACTCCCATCCCTGCTCCCGATCCCATCGCACTCCCGATCCCTGCGTCCCGATCCCATCGCACTCCCATCCCTGCTCCCGATCCCATCGCACTCCCGATCCCTGCGTCCCGATCCCATCGCACTCCCGATCCCTGCGTCCCGATCCCATCGCACTCCCGATCCCTGCGTCCCGATCCCATCGCACTCCCGATCCCTGCGTCCCGATCCCATCGCACTCCCGATCCCTGCGTCCCGATCCCATCGCACTCCCGATCCCTGCGTCCCGATCCCATCGCACTCCCGATCCCTGCGTCTGATCCCATCGCACTCCCGATCCCTGCGTCCTGATCCCATCGCACTCCCGATCCCATCGCACTCCCGATCCCTGCGTCCCGATCCCATCGCACTCCCGATCCCTGCGTCCTGATCCCATCGCACTCCCGATCCCATCGCACTCCCGATCCCTGCGTCCCGATCCCATCGCACTCCCGATCCCGATCCCATCGCACTCCCGACTCCCGATCCCATCGCGATCCCTGCTCCCGATCCCATCGCACTCCCGATCCCTGCCCGATCCCATCGCACTCCCGATCCCATCGCACTCCCGATCCCTGCGTTGATCCCATCGCACTCCCGATCCCTGCGTCCTGATCCCATCGCACTCCCGATCCCTGCGTCCTGATCCCATCGCACTCCCGATCCCTGCGTCCTGATCCCATCGCACTCCCGATCCCATCGCACTCCCGTTCCCTGCGTCCTGATCCCATCGCACTCCCGATCCCTGCGTCCTGATCCCATCGCACTCCCGATCCCATCGCACTCCCGTTCCCTGCGTCCTGATCCCATCGCACTCCCGCACTCCCGATCCGTGCGTCCTGATCCCATCGCACTCCCGATCCCATCGCACTCCCGATCCCTGCGTCCTGATCCCATCGCACTCCCGATCCCTGCGTCTTGATCCCATCGCACTCCCGATCCCTGCGTCTTGATCCCATCGCACTCCCGATCCCTGCGTCCTGATCCCATCGCACTCCCGATCCCTGCGTCCTGATCCCATCGCACTCCCGATCCCTGCGTCCTGATCCCATCGCACTCCCGATCCCTGCGTCCTGATCCCATCGCACTCCCGTTCCCTGCGTCCTGATCCCATCGCACTCCCGATCCCTGCGTCCTGATCCCATCGCACTCCCGATCCCATCGCACTCCCGTTCCCTGCGTCCTGATCCCATCGCACTCCCGCACTCCCGATCCGTGCGTCCTGATCCCATCGCACTCCCGATCCCTGCGTCCCGATCCCATCGCACTCCCGATCCCTGCGTCCCGATCCCATCGCACTCCCGATCCCTGCGTCCCGATCCCATCGCACTCCCGATCCCTGCGTCCCGATCCCATCGCACTCCCGATCCCTGCGTCCCGATCCCATCGCACTCCCGATCCCTGCGATCCCATCGCACTCCCGATCCCATCGCACTCCCGATCCCTACGATCCCATCGCACTCCCGATCCCTGCGTCCCGATCCCATCGCACTCCCGATCCCTGCGTCCCGATCCCATCGCACTCCCGATCCCAGTGTCCCGATCCCATCGCACTCCCGATCCCTGCCTCCCGATCCCATCGCACTCCCGATCCCATCGGCACTCCCGATCCCTGCGCCCCGATCCCATCGCACTCCCGATCCCTGCCTCCCGATCCCATCGCACTCCCGATCCCTGCCTCCCGATCCCATCGCACTCCCGATCCCTGCCTCCCGATCCCATCGCACTCCCGATCCCTGCCTCCCGATCCCTGCCTCCCGATCCCATCGCACTCCCGATCCCTGCCTCCCGATCCCATCGCACTCCCGATCCCTGCCTCCCGATCCCATCGCACTCCCGATCCCTGCCTCCCGATCCCATCGCACTCCCGATCCCTGCCTCCCGATCCCATCGCTCTCCCGATCCCTGCCTCCCGATCCCATCGCACTCCCGATCCCTGCCTCCCGATCCCATCGCACTCCCGATCCCTGCCTCCCGATCCCATCGCACTCCCGATCCCATCGCTCTCCCGATCCCTGCCTCCCGATCCCATCGCTCTCCCGATCCCTGCCTCCCGATCCTATCGCTCTCCCGATCCCTGCCTCCCGATCCCATCGCTCTCCCGATCCCTGCCTCCCGATCCCATCGCACTCCCGATCCCTGCGCCCTGATCCCATCACACTCCCGATCCCATCGCACTCCCGATCCCTGCGCCCTGATCCCATCGCACTCCCGATCCCATCGCACTCCCGATCCCTGCGCCCTGATCCCTTCGCACTCCCGATCCCTGCGCCCTGATCCCATCGCACTCCCGATCCCATCGCACTCCCGATCCCTGCGCCCTGATCCCATCGCACTCCCGATCCCATCGCACTCCCGATCCCTGCGCCCTGATCCCATCGCACTCCCGATCCCTGCGCCCTGATCCCATCGCACTCCCGATCCCTGCGCCCTGATCCCATCGCACTCCCGATCCCATCGCACTCCCGATCCCATCGCACTCCCGATCCCTGCGCCCTGATCCCATCGCACTCCCGATCCCTGCCTCCTGATCCCATCGCACTCCCGATCCCATCGCACTCCCGATCCCTGCGCCCTGATCCCATCGCACTCCTGATCCCTGCGTCCTGATCTTGGTTCTCAGATGCCGTGCAGCTCCGCCTTAAGTGTGCCGACTTTCCTAATGGGCCCCAATGAAAGCCGGCAGAAGAACATCTCAACGGACTGCCCCTCCCGTAATAATTGCCCCTTCTTTCCCCTCCCCACCCCCTCTGCCCCCCTTTTTCTTGTACACACCCACTCAGTCCAGGCTCTATCACACTGAGGACCATCCTAACCAGCGCCCCCTATGGGGGTGGAGCTACATTACAATTTATGGACCTACCAGAGGACCAGACCATATATATACATATGATTGTACAATCAGATTGTAAGTTTTATAATGACATCTCTCATCTCATCCAATCAGAGCAGAGTGTTAAAAGGTGTAATAAAGATGCCGAGGATACCACACTTCCCCCTCCCCCCCACTAAACTCCACCTACCTCTCTCTCTCCACAGACTCCGCCTTCCTCAGTGGCCGAAAACTGCTCCACAGCCTGATTGTATCCTCAGTACAGAGGTCAGTGTACCAGGAAGGAGGGGGGACGGGTTGGGTGTTATAGGGAAGGATGGGGGACGGGTGGGGTGTTTTAGGGGATAATGGGGGATGGGTGGGGTGTTGCAGTGGAGGATGACACATTATTGGGGTGTTGTAGGGGAGGATGGGGGATAAGTGGGGTGTTGGAGGATGAGGGATGGGTGGGGTGATGTAGAGGAGGATGACAGATTATTGGGGTGTTGTAGAGGAGGATGAGGGATGGGTGGGGTGTTGGAGGATGAGGGATGGGTGGGGTGATGTAGAGGAGGATGACAGATTATTGGGGTGTTGTAGGGGATGACGATTAATAGGTGGGGTGTTGCAGTGGAGATGACAGATTATTGGGGTGTTGTAGAGGAGGATGAGGGATGGGTGGGATGTTGTAGGGGGGGGGGGGGGGTGACAGATTATTGGCGTGTTTGTAGGGGATGATGATTAATGGGTGGGGTGTTGCAGTGGAGGATGACGGGTGGGTGGGGTGTTGTAGGGGGGGATGACAGATTATTGGGGTGTTTGTAGGGGATGATGATGATTAATGGGTGGGGTGTTGCAGTGGAGGATGAGGGGTGGGTGGGGTGTTGTAGGGGGGGATGACAGATTATTGGGGTGTTTGTAGGGGATGATGATGATTAATGGGTGGGGTGTTGCAGTGGAGGATGACAGATTATTGGGGTGTTGCAGTGGAGGATGAGGGGTGGGTGGGGGTGTTGTAGGGGGGGATGATAGATTATTGGGGTGTTTGTAGGGGATGATGATGATTAATGGGTGGGGTGTTGCAGTGGAGGATGACGGGTGGGTGGGGTGTTGTAGGGGGGGTGACAGATTATTGGCGTGTTTGTAGGGGATGATGATTAATGGGTGGGGTGTTGCAGTGGAGGATGAGGGATGGGTGGGATGTTGTAGGGGGGGGGGGGGTGACAGATTATTGGCGTGTTTGTAGGGGATGATGATTAATGGGTGGGGTGTTGCAGTGGAGGATGAGGGGTGGGTGGGGTGTTGTAGGGGGGGATGACAGATTATTGGGGTGTTTGTAGGGGATGATGATGATTAATGGGTGGGGTGTTGCAGTGGAGGATGACAGATTATTGGGGTGTTGCAGTGGAGGATGAGGGGTGGGTGGGGGTGTTGTAGGGGGGGATGATAGATTATTGGGGTGTTTGTAGGGGATGATGATGATTAATGGGTGGGGTGTTGCAGTGGAGGATGAGAGGTGGGTGGGGTGTTGTAGGGGGGGGGGGGTGACAGATTATTGGCGTGTTTGTAGGAGATGATGATTAATGGGTGGGGTGTTGCAGTGGAGGATGACAGATTATTGGGGTGGAGGAGTGATCGATCAGTCATTGTGGGTCTCTCTTCCAGAGGAGAAAACGTTCATATCTTCAGCTTTGAGTTTCCTGCAGAGGAATTTCTGGTCGGAGTTCCGGAGGGCGTTGTATCCAGGTGAGTGGAGAATATTCAGACGTTGTGTAGATCCCGGAGAGTAGGGGAACGTCCTGGGAATCCTTGGGGGAGATATGATGGATATTCAGACGTTGTGTAGATCCCGGAGAGTAGGGGAACATCCTGGGAATCCTTGGGGGAGATATGATGGATATTCAGACGTTGTGTAGATCCCGGAGAGTAGGGGAACATCCTGGGAATCCTTGGGGGAGATATGATGGATATTCAGACGTTGTGTAGATCCCGGAGTGTAGGGGAACGTCCTGGGAATCCTTGGGGGGGATATGATGGATATTCAGACGTTGTGTAGATCCCGGAGAGTAGGGGAACGTCCTGGGAATCCTTGGGGGAGATATGATGGATATTCAGACGTTGTGTAGATCCCGGAGAGTAGGGGAACATCCTGGGAATCCTTGGGGGAGATATGATGGATATTCAAATGTTGTGTAGATCCCGGAGAGTAGGGGAACGTCCTGGGAATCCTTGGGGGAGATATGATGGATATTCAGACGTTGTGTAGATCCCGGAGAGTAGGGGAACGTCCTGGGAATCCTTGGGGGAGATATGATGGATATTCAAATGTTGTGTAGATCCCGGAGAGTAGGGGAACGTCCTGGGAATCCTTGGGGGAGATGTGATGGATTGTCAGACGTTGTGTAGATCCCGTAGAATAGGGGAACATCCTGGGAATCCTTGGGGGAGATGTGATGGATATTCAGACGTTGTGTAGATCCCGGAGAGTAGGGGAACATCCTGGGAATCCTTGGGGGAGATATGATGGATATTCAAATGTTGTGTAGATCCCGGAGAGTAGGGGAACGTCCTGGGAATCCTTGGGGGAGATATGATGGATATTCAGACGTTGTGTAGATCCCGGAGAGTAGGGGAACGTCCTGGGAATCCTTGGGGGAGATATGATGGATATTCAAATGTTGTGTAGATCCCGGAGAGTAGGGGAACGTCCTGGGAATCCTTGGGGGAGATGTGATGGATATTCAGACGTTGTGTAGATCCCGGAGAGTAGGGGAACGTCCTGGGAATCCTTGGGGGGGATGTGATGGATATTCAGACGTTGTGTAGATCCCGGAGAGTAGGGGAACGTCCTGGGAATCCTTGGGGGAGATGTGATGGATATTCAGGCGTTGTGTAGATCCCGGAGAGTAGGGGAATGTCCTGGGAATCCTTGGGGGAGATGTGATGGATATTCAGACGTTGTGTAGATCCCGGAGAGTAGGGGAACGTCCTGGGAATCCTTGGGGGGGATGTGATGGATATTCAGACGTTGTGTAGATCCCGGAGAGTAGGGGAACGTCCTGGGAATCCTTGGGGGAGATATGATGGATATTCAGACGTTGTGTAGATCCCGGAGAGTAGGGGAACGTCCTGGGAATCCTTGGGGGAGATGTGATGGATATTCAGACGTTGTGTAGATCCCGGAGAGTAGAGGAACGTCCTGGGAATCCTTGGGGGGGATGTGATGGATATTCAGACGTTGTGTAGATCCCGGAGAGTAGGGGAACGTCCTGGGAATCCTTGGGGGAGATATGATGGATATTCAGACGTTGTGTAGATCCCGGAGAGTAGGGGAACGTCCTGGGAATCCTTGGGGGGAGATAGGATGGATATTCAGACGTTGTGTAGATCCCGTAGAATAGGGGAACGTCCTGGGAATCCTTGGGGGGGGGGGGGGGGGGTTTAATGGATATTTAGACGTTGTGTAGATCCCGTAGAATAGGGGAATGTCCTGGGAATCCTTGGAGATATGATGGATATTCAGACGTTGTGTAGATCCCGGAGAGTAGGGGAACGTCCTGGGAATCCTTGGGGGAGATATGATGGATATTCAGACGTTGTGTAGATCCCGGAGAGTAGGGGAACGTCCTGGGAATCCTTGGGGGAGATAGGATGGATATTCAGGCGTTGTGTAGATCCCGGAGAGTAGGGGAACGTCCTGGGAATCCTTGGGGGAGATATGATGGATATTCAGACGTTGTGTAGATCCCGGAGAGTAGGGGAACGTCCTGGGAATCCTTGGAGATATGATGGATATTCAGACGTTGTGTAGATCCCGGAGAGTAGGGGAACGTCCTGGGAATCCTTGGGGGAGATATGATGGATATTCAGACGTTGTGTAGATCCCGGAGAGTAGGGGAATGTCCTGGGAATCCTTGGGGGAGATATGATGGATATTCAGACGTTGTGTAGATCCTGGAGAGTAGGGGAACGTCCTGGGAATCCTTGGGGGAGATATGATGGATATTCAGGCGTTGTGTAGATCCCGGAGAGTAGGGGAACGTCCTGGGAATCCTTGGGGGGGGGATGTGATGGATATTCAGACGTTGTGTAGATCCCGGGGAGTAGGGGAACGTCCTGGGAATCCTTGGGGGAGATATGATGGATATTCAAATGTTGTGTAGATCCCGGAGTGTAGAGGAACGTCCTGGAATCCTTGGGGGAGATATGATGGATATTCAGACGTTGTGTAGATCCCGGAGAGTAGGGGAACGTCCTGGGAATCCTTGGGGAGATGTGATGGATATTCAGACGTGTAGATCCTGGAGAGTAGGGGAACGTCCTGGGGATCCTTGTGGGAGATATGATGGATATTCAGACATTGTGTAGATCCCGGAGAGTAGGGGAACGTCCTGGGAATCCTTGGGGGGAGATATGATGGATATACAGACGTTGTGTAGATCCCGGAGAGTAGAGGAACGTCCTGGGAATCCTTGGGGGGAGATATGATGGATATTCAAATGTTGTGTAGATCCCGGAGAGTAGGGGAACGTCCTGGGAATCCTTGGGGGAGATGTGATGGATATTCAAATGTTGTGTAGATCCCGGAGAGTAGGGGAACATCCTGGGAATCCTTGGAGATATGATGGATATTCAGACGTTGCGTAGATCCTGGAGAGTAGGGGAACGTTTTGGGAATCCTTGGGGGAGATATGGATATTCAGACGTTGTGTAGATCCCGGAGAGTAGAGGAACGTCCTGGGAATCCTTGGGGGAGATATGATGGATATTCAGACGTTGTGTAGATCCCGGAGAGTAGGGGAACGTCCTGGGAATCCTTGGGGGAGATATGGATATTCAGACGTTGTGTAGATCCCGGAGAGTAGGGGAACGTCCTGGGGATCCTTGGGGGAGATATGATGGATATTCAGACGTTGTGTAGATCCCGGAGAGTAGGGGAACGTCCTGGGGATCCTTGGGGGAGATATGATGGATATTCAGACGTTGTGTAGATCCCGGAGAGTAGGGGAACGTCCTGGGAATCCTTGGGGGAGATGTGATGGATATTCAGGCGTTGTGTAGATCCCGGAGAGTAGGGGAACATCCTGGGAATCCTTGGGGGAGACAGGATGGATATTCAGACGTTGTGTAGATCCCGGGGAGTAGGGGAACGTCCTGGGAATCCTTGGGGGAGACAGGATGGATATTCAGACGTTGTGTAGATCCCGGGGAGTAGGGGAACATCCTGGGAATCCTTGGGGGAGATATGATGGATATTCAGACGTTGTGTAGATCCCGGAGAGTAGAGAAACGTCTTGGGAATCCTTGGGGGAGATATGATGGATATTCAGACGTTGTGTAGATCCCGGAGAGTAGGGGAACGTCCTGAGAATCCTTGGGGGAGATATGATGGATATTCAAATGTTGTGTAGATCCCGGGGAGTAGGGGAACATCCTGGGAATCCTTGGGGGAGATATGATGGATATTCAGACGTTGTGTAGATCCCGGAGAGTAGGGGAACGTCCTGGGAATCCTTGGGGGAGATATGGATATTCAGACGTTGTGTAGATCCCGTAGAGTAGGGGAACGTCCTGGGAATCCTTGGGGGAGATATGGATATTCAGACGTTGTGTAGATCCGGAGAGTAGGGGAACGTCCTGGGAATCCTTGGGGGAGATATGATGGATATTCAGACGTTGTGTAGATCCCGGAGAGTAGGGGAACGTCCTGGGAATCCTTGGGGGAGATAGGATGGATATTGAGACGTTGTGTAGATCCCGGAGAGTAGGGGAACGTCCTGGGAATCCTTGGGGGGGGGGGGGATGTGATGGATATTCAGACGTTGTGTAGATCCCGGAGAGTAGAGGAACGTCCTGGGAATCCTTGGGGGGAGATATGATGGATATTCAAATGTTGTGTAGATCCCGGAGAGTAGAGGAACGTCCTGGGAATCCTTGGGGGAGATGTGATGGATATTCAGACGTGTAGATCCCGGAGAGTAGGGGAACGTCCTGGGAATCCTTGGGGGAGATATGGATATTCAGACGTTGTGTAGATCCCGTAGAGTAGGGGAACGTCCTGGGAATCCTTGGGGGAGATATGGATATTCAGACGTTGTGTAGATCCCGGAGAGTAGGGGAACGTCCTGGGAATCCTTGGGGGAGATAGGATGGATATTGAGACGTTGTGTAGATCCCGGAGAGTAGGGGAACGTCCTGGGAATCCTTGGGGGGGATGTGATGGATATTCAGACGTTGTGTAGATCCCGGAGAGTAGGGGAACGTCCTGGGAATCCTTGGGGGAGATATGATGGATTGTCAGACGTTGTGTAGATCCCGTAGAGTAGGGGAACGTCCTGGGAATCCTTGGGGGAGATATGATGGATATTCAGACGTTGTGTAGATCCCGGAGAGTAGGGGAACGTCCTGGGAATCCTTGGGGGAGATAGGATGGATATTGAGACGTTGTGTAGATCCCGGAGAGTAGGGGAACGTCCTGGGAATCCTTGGGGGGGATGTGATGGATATTCAGACATTGTGTAGATCCCGGAGAGTAGGGGAACGTCCTGGGAATCCTTGGGGGAGATGTGATGGATATTCAGACGTTGTGTAGATCCCGGAGAGTAGGGGAACGTCCTGGGAATCCTTGGGGGAGATAGGATGGATATTGAGACGTTGTGTAGATCCCGGAGAGTAGGGGAACGTCCTGGGAATCCTTGGGGGAGATAGGATGGATATTCAGGCGTTGTGTAGATCCCGGAGAGTAGGGGAACGTCCTGGGAATACTTGGGGGAGATATGATGGATATTCAGACGTTGTGTAGATCCTGGAGAGTAGGGGAACGTCCTGGGAATCCTTGGGGGAGATATGATGGATATTCAGACGTTGTGTAGATCCCGGAGAGTAGGGGAACGTCCTGGGAATCCTTGGGGGAGATATGATGGATATTCAGACGTTGTGTAGATCCCGGAGAGTAGGGGAACGTCCTGGGAATCCTTGGGGGAGATATGATGAATATTCAGACGTTGTGTAGATCCCGGAGAGTAGGGGAACGTCCTGGGAATCCTTAGGGGAGATATGATGGATATTCAGACGTTGTGTAGATCCCGGAGAGTAGGGGAACGTCCTGGGAATCCTTGGGGGAGATGTGATGGATATTCAGACGTTGTGTAGATCCCGGAGAATAGGGGAATGTCCTGGGAATCCTTGGGGGAGATATGATGGATTGTCAGACGTTGTGTAGATCCCGTAGAATAGGGGAACATCCTGGGAATCCTTGGGGGAGATATGATGGATATTCAGACGTTGTGTAGATCCCGGAGAGTAGGGGAACGTCCTGGGAATCCTTGGGGGAGATATGATGGATATTCAGACGTTGTGTAGATCCCGTAGAATAGGGGAACATCCTGGGAATCCTTGGGGGAGATATGATGGATATTCAGACGTTGTGTAGATCCCGGAGAGTAGGGGAACGTCCTGGGAATCCTTAGGGGGGAGATATGATGGATATTCAGACTTGTGTAGTATGTTGTGTAGATCCGGAGAGTAGGGGAACGTCCTGGGAATCCTTGGGGGAGATATGATGGATATTCAGACGTTGTGTAGATCCCGGAGAGTAGGGGAACGTCCTGGGAATCCTTGGGGGAGATATGATGGATATTCAGGCGTTGTGTAGATCCCGGAGAGTAGGGGAACGTCCTGGGAATCCTTGGGGGAGATAGGATGGATATTCAGGCGTTGTGTAGATCCCGGAGAGTAGGGGAACGTCCTGGGAATCCTTGGGGGAGATATGATGGATATTCAGACGTTGCGTAGATCCTGGAGAGTAGGGGAACGTCCTGGGAATCCTTGGGGGAGATATGATGGATATTCAGACGTTGTGTAGATCCCGGAGAGTAGAGGAACGTCCTGGGAATCCTTGGGGGAGATATGATGGATATTCAGACGTTGTGTAGATCCCGGAGAGTAGGGGAACGTCCTGGGAATCCTTGGGGGAGATATGATGGATATTCAGACGTTGTGTAGATCCCGGAGAGTAGGGGAACGTCCTGGGAATCCTTGGGGGAGATATGATGGATATTCAGACGTTGTGTAGATCCCGGAGAGTAGGGGAATGTCCTGGGAATCCTTGGAGATATGATGGATATTCAGACGTTGTGTAGATCCCGGAGAGTAGGGGAACGTCCTGGGAATCCTTGGGGGAGATATGATGGATATTCAGACGTTGTGTAGATCCCGGAGAGTAGGGGAATGTCCTGGGAATACTTGGAGATATGATGGATATTCAGACGTTGTGTAGATCCTGGAGAGTAGGGGAACGTCCTGGGAATCCTTGGGGGAGATATGATGGATATTCAGGCGTTGTGTAGATCCCGGAGAGTAGGGGAACGTCCTGGGAATCCTTGGGGGGGGGATGTGATGGATATTCAGACGTTGTGTAGATCCCGGGGAGTAGGGGAACGTCCTGGGAATCCTTGGGGGAGATATGATGGATATTCAAATGTTGTGTAGATCCCGGAGTGTAGAGGAACGTCCTGGGAATCCTTGGGGGAGATATGATGGATATTCAGACGTTGTGTAGATCCCGGAGAGTAGGGGAACGTCCTGGGAATCCTTGGGGAGATGTGATGGATATTCAGACGTGTAGATCCTGGAGAGTAGGGGAACGTCCTGGGGATCCTTGTGGGAGATATGATGGATATTCAGACATTGTGTAGATCCCGGAGAGTAGGGGAACGTCCTGGGAATCCTTGGGGGGAGATATGATGGATATACAGACGTTGTGTAGATCCCGGAGAGTAGAGGAACGTCCTGGGAATCCTTGGGGGGAGATATGATGGATATTCAAATGTTGTGTAGATCCCGGAGAGTAGGGGAACGTCCTGGGAATCCTTGGGGGAGATGTGATGGATATTCAAATGTTGTGTAGATCCCGGAGAGTAGGGGAACATCCTGGGAATCCTTGGAGATATGATGGATATTCAGACGTTGCGTAGATCCTGGAGAGTAGGGGAATGTCCTGGGAATCCTTGGGGAGATAGGATGGATATTCAGATGTTGTGTAGATCCCGGAGAGTAGGGGAACGTCCTGGGAATCCTTGGGGGGGATGTGATGGATATTCAGACGTTGTGTAGATCCCGGAGAGTAGGGGAACGTCCTGGGAATCCTTGGGGGGAGATAGGATGGATATTCAGACGTTGTGTAGATCCCGGAGAGTAGGGGAACGTCCTGGGAATCCTTGGGGGGAGATAGGATGGATATTCAGACGTTGTGTAGATCCGGGAGTAGGAGGAATGGTCTGGGGAATCCTTGGAGATATGATGGATATTCAAATGTTGTGTAGATCCCGGAGAGTAGGGGAACGTCCTGGGAATCCTTGGGGGAGATATGATGGATATTCAGACGTTGTGTAGATCCCGGAGAGTAGGGGAATGTCCTGGGAATCCTTGGGGAGATAGGATGGATATTCAGATGTTGTGTAGATCCCGGAGAGTAGGGGAATGTCCTGGGAATGCTTGGGGGGGGGATGTGATGGATATTCAGACATTGTGTAGATCCCGGAGAGTAGGGGAACGTCCTGGGAATCCTTGGGGGAGATAGGATGGATATTCAGACGTTGTGTAGATCCCGGAGAGTAGGGGAACGTCCTGGGAATCCTTGGGGGAGATATGATGGATATTCAAATGTTGTGTAGATCCGGAGAGTAGGGGACGTCCTGGGAAATCCTTGGGGAGATATGGATATTCAGACGTTGTGTAGATCCCGGAGGAGTAGGG